>OX393552.1:29836286-29838786 GCA_947650365.1 Chamaelirium japonicum
GAAGAGATAGAGAAAGATGGGCACATCAGAGAGAGAGAAGGGACGGATATGAGAAGAGATAGAGAGAGATCAGATGAGAAAGAGATTTAGAGAGAGTGGGGGAAGATCGCCAGAAAAATAGGGGGTAAGAGAGAGTGACTTAGGCTCATCCGGGAGTGAGTGAGAGAGAGAGAGAAAGAGAGAGAGAGAGAGAGGGAGGGAGAGAGAGAGAGAGAGAAGGGACGACTGTGATTTGATGGGCCAGATATGGGAAGAGACAGAAAGAGATCGGATGAGAGAGATTTAGAGAGAGGGGGGAAGATCGCCAGAAAAATAGGGGGAGGGAGAGAGGGATTTGGTGAGGTATCAAAATTGGGTAGAAGAGAGAGATAGTTAGGCACATCCGGGAGTGTGAGAGAGAAAAGGGATGACTGCGATCTGATGGGAGGAGAGAAAGGGAATCCGAGAGAGAAGGATCGGATGAGAGAAGGAAACGGGAGAGAGATCGCAAGGAAGGGCTACTCGTGCGCGATTTGGGTGACTGAAAAAGGAAAGAGAAAAGAGAGAAGGAGGGTGTTGAGGCCTACCCCCTGTTTTTGTTTTTTTTTAGGGTGGATGACTTTTGTCTAGTCAGCGTTTGTTTTGTCCTAGTCAGCTTTCATTTTGTCTAGTCATCACAAAACCGACATCCCTTGTTATATAATATATATATATATATATATATATATATATATATATATATATATATATATATATATATATATATATATATATATATATATATATATATATATATATATATATATATATATATACTCTTACACATGGCCTCTTACTCATATAGTTACCTATGATCGGGGCCGTCCATTAGATCCCGATGTATGGTTCGGATTAGATGGAGAGTTAAATCAATGGTGTCTGCATTAAATACAGGTTTTTAATAAGGCTTTTAATACAGGCATTTAATGCGGACATCATTGCTTTAACTCCCCATCTAATCAGAACCGTACATCGGGATCTAATGGACGGCCCGGATCATAGGTAAACTATATGAGTAGAGGCCATGAGTAAGAGTATCCCTCCTCTATATATATATATATGAGATACTTGTGAGAAACCTATCTAGAGGTTTTAGAAATTGATGAAAATTGGTGGGCATGCTCTTTATGGCAACTTGATCACCCTCACAAAAAATCATCAAATTCTAAAACCTCTAGAGGCATCAAATACATAATTCAAATTATTGATTTTAATGGACGGTCGATAAATCTTCTAACATTTGATGCACCTCTGGAATAAAATCACATAGCATACTTATTTTATAATGTAAGAAGTAATTTAGAAATACACCTACATAGCACTTACTCATCAATTCATCAGTGTGGGTGTGAGTGAAGTTCGGGCCGAGCCTAATAACTAAAACCCAAGCCCATCTGGATTGCGGGCCTCTACAGCTAGACCAGGTACTGTATGTTGTCGGGCAGGGCTATCGATACATGATGGGCCACAAAGCCCATGTACACCTCTGGAACTAGAACCATGTAAGAAAGAAAGAAATATTGTTTATTTAATTATGGGGTAAATTACACTTTTTACTCTAATGTTCA
Source organism: Chamaelirium japonicum (assembly GCA_947650365.1). Taxonomy (NCBI): domain Eukaryota; kingdom Viridiplantae; phylum Streptophyta; class Magnoliopsida; order Liliales; family Melanthiaceae; genus Chamaelirium; species Chamaelirium japonicum. Next base: position 29,837,873 of record OX393552.1, read on the forward strand.
TCCCAAAATAACTCAACCCCCTTATAACTAAAAAACTACATTTTACCCCCTTTAATTATGTTTTGATTCGATATAAATTACCAAAAGAGGAAATTCCGTACTTGAAAAAAAGGGGTATTGTGCTAAAATTTAAAACTATAGGGACGGATTTGGAACATAAAAAATTACATGGGGTTTAAGTGATTTTTGGTTAAACTTTAGGGGGTAAAGTGTAATTTACCCTTAATTATTAGGGTTATTGGTGATAGTTCCTTCTAACCGATGCTATTTAGTGATAAAGTCAGTCAACATGGGTTATTGGTGATAGGCCCTCCCGATTGGTTAATGACCAACTTATCCCTGCATGCAATTGTACATGTGAGCACCAGCCCAAACGTAACCCCTAAGTGCAGCTGTACATGTGGGCCCGATTCGAGCTTAACATAAGCATTGTAGCAAGAAGAGTAACAATCTTCAAAAATTGTTACTCTTTTGCTACAATGAAATCATTGTAGCTTTTATTTTTGAAAAATATCAGCGAAAAATAAAATTGCTATAGTGAAATAACTGTAGCAAAAGTGTAACAATATGTGCAAATTGTTACTCTTTTGCATATATATATATATATATATATATATATATATATATATATATATATATATATATATATATATATATATATATATATATATATATATATATATATATATATATATATATATATATATATATATATATATATATATATATATATATAGGGGAGGGATACTCTTACAAGTCAGGTCTTACAAGCAGCAATTACTAATGATCCGCGCCATCCGATCAAATTTGATCGAGGGTTGAGATCAACCCTCCTTTCTCTATCTCTTTCTCTCTCTCTCTCTCTCTCTCTCTCTCTCTCTCACATAAACCCAGCCCCCATCCCCACCGACCCC
>OX393552.1:30501137-30561137 GCA_947650365.1 Chamaelirium japonicum
ACACTAGATCGCGTGTTGTGGAAAGCCATACCAGCCTTATCAGGTGTGTTTGTGTACGGTCATGGGGGACGTCGTCATGGAAATCGTCGTGGCACGCGAGGGTCACGTGACGTTCGGGTGGGAAGTCGTCACGAAAGGAGTAATGATATTTTTGACCCAGCGAGATGAGATGCCAACCGTCTGATCTCTCACCTAATCTTAGGGTGTCCGTCGGAGCTTCAATGCGTGGGCTCCATTGGTGCGTGATGTGTCGGTTTTTATTGCGTGGAAGGGTAGCCAAGCATCTGATCCTTCGAGCTACTTTGTTCCGCGGGTCAGTATAAGTTTTTTTTTTTTTTTTTTGGGACTTCTGTTGTTTTTCATCGTCCACGTGGCAAGAAAGAAAGACCATTCCTAAAACTTTCCACGGTTGCCAAATCTTGTAAGATCTTTATAACTTTAGGCATGGAGGGCGATTTTGTTTCGCCCTCCGGTCAAGGGTGAACATTACCGCCCTCTCGATTCGTCCGTTTCGGACTAATCAGGAGAGCGGTGTTGCTCACCCTTCTTGGGTTGGGAGCAAAGTCTTATCATGAGGTTACACTCATACGGAAAATGTTTAGACACTTGATACTTGGTTGAAAGGCGATAGCCTAAAAAAAAAAAAATCTACGCTCGAAAATGAATCAATATTCGATAATCCCTAGCGGGGGTTTTCCAAAATGACCACCAACTCGGATGTATATAGTGCCATACCCCAAAGATGTGTTTGACGTAAAGGACAATAAAACTTTATATATTACGTTAGGCTCTTACACGTAAGCAGGGGCGGATCTATTGGTTGGCTCGGTCGGGCTACAACCCGATCAAGATTTGAGAAAAGCTTCATAGCCCATAGCCCGCCCAAGCCCACAGCCAGCGTAGCTCAGCCCCACAACCTGCGTGAGTCTGGTCCGCTGCCCAGTGTCGAGATCAAACCTCGAAGGAGTTGGCGGGGGATAGAAGAGTTCAGATCTCCTCTAGTCGGTCGGCCCCGGTCGGTAGGCTCGGCCCGCATCACAGTTGTACAATGGCTGGCGACACAAAAGTGAATTGCACTCCATCGACCACGTGCCACTGTGATGCGCACCGGCCCCACAGACTAGAGCCGACCTACTGGAGGTGATCTGGTAAAATATGTTTCGCTCAGAGCCTCTTTCCCCATTCTCTTTAGAGTAAATTACAATTCCCCCCCCCCCAAGGTTAGCTCAAAAACTCTTAACCCCTTATAGTTTATTTTGTTTCAAATCACACCCAAAAGTTTGAAATGTTAGCACAATACCCCCTTTTGTCACCCAATTAATTTCCTCATTTGGTAATGTTTATCCAATCAAAACTAAATTGAAGGGGGCAAAATATAGTTTGTAAATTATAGGAGGGTCAAGTGTTTTGAGCTAAACTTTAGGGGGGAAAGTGTAACTTACCCTTATTTTTTAGTTCTTTTTTAACCCTAACCCTCCCTTCTCCTTTCTCTCCTTCAACCTCGCTATCAGTTCCTCTCCGACGCTTATCCTCGAATTCTTCACTGCGATCGAATCGGATGACTGACTTGGGAGGAATGGTATAAAAGAAAAAGTGATCTCCACAATAAGTGCCCCCTCAGCCTCCTCCCGCCCTTTTAGAACCACCAAGATTTCTTTTGTGGTCAATGAATCTCTATGGTTTTATATGTTTTTAAATGGAAAGAGTTCGCATCGGAGCAAGGGGGCATGTCAGTGGACGGAAGTGATAAGGCAGGAATTCGATGCCACCGAGAAGGAGTTTCTGCACCCAGTGAAGCGTTCATGGCTATCGAGGCCGCACATGACCTCGGTGGGCTTGTGGTTGTTCTTGCAGTCTCGCTCACTCTCGTCGGAGCACTCCCCCCTTCCCCGAAACCCTATCCTCAAACCCTAAGGTTATGATGATGTCCGTGAATTTGGATCATCAACGATTTCACATTTTTTTTCTCCAATGCAAACATTTTTATGATACACCCGTTCTGAGGAATGTTTCCTCGAGCATGTAGTCCAATTTTCGATATATCATCTCCCAAGTCTGGATCTAGGGTTGAGCCTTTTACCTTTCCCCCTTTTTTTTTTATCACTCTTCATCATTTTATTTTATTTTGCTCTAGAACTATTTTTTTTCTTTTTTCGGGAGCTACCCTTCTCTTCATTTCCTCTCTAATTCTATATATCAAATTTGTTCTCAGCTCCTATTCGATTGCCCATTTATATTTTTAGTGTTTCCTATCTATTGTTTACGATTCTGTTTTAAGCCCCAAAGTTAATCATAGTTTCATGGATTTGAGGTTTTGTACTTGAGATTTCTAAATCTCTAATGATGTTCATGAGTCGTACTTGCTATTACAATCATTGATGAATTTCTAGAGGAACTATCCTTCTTAAGTTAAAAAAATCCCCCCAAAAAAGATATCATAATGTTTCTATGCTCGGGTTAAATTTGAGAAAATAGATTACCTTCAGTTAGATGCTTAAAGCCTTGATATGTGCTTTAAACATAAAATTGAAATGCATGTAGCTTAAATATGCACTCATTATAGTTTAAACATTATAATGTGCATTGCCTACTTTTGAAATATCATAAGGCACAACTTTAGTAATTTATTATTATACTTGTATTATATATTTATTTATTGTGTTGTCTTTTTCTAGTTTATGTATATGTTTTAGGTATATATTTTTTACATTAATAAAGTTTCGTTGTATCGTCGATGTTCACTTTAAAAATTTTGATTAATATTTCTTTACTATATGAGTAAAAGTTTCATTTCAAAAAAATAAAAAGGTTTAGCTTCAGCTTAATCCAAAATAAATTCCTGGCTACGCCCTTGCTCGTAAGATATAGTTTACATGGGATCCCTAATGTCCCGCTAGAATATTATTCTGTTATGGTTTTAAAGGCATGATTTTACACTCCTAAATTACCGATTATGTCCTTATTACGTATATTACATAACATAGTTATTTGAAAAGCTTGAATGTGAATTTTGTGGCGACTTTTTTTTTATCGAATTGACGTGAGAAAAACTGGTGGCCGGTATAACCCATTTTATTTCGGATATGGTATCTTGTTTGATTTATTTGAAAATTGCATGAGAGAAATGTGGGAAGTTTTGTGGGTGCAAAAATTGGCTAAGGGACTCATGGGCCCACAGCTTACTAAAGTGAGGTTCACAAGGACAGCTTAGGACCCGAAAGACTACGATGGACTCGCCAACCCTGCATGATGCCACGACACACCTCGAGTCCTGGCAACCTCTGAGGACCCACGGGGACAACTCGACAGCCTCCGAGAGACCCATTGGGACAGCTCGGGGTCCAACAGACTACAGTGGGATATGCTAGCTCTGCTTGAGGTCCATGACGTCATCTCGGATGAGGGACCCATAGGAATAGCCCGGAGCCCAGAATACTATAGTGGGACCCGCCAGCCCTACCAGGGCCCACGATGATACCTCAAGGTTTGGCAGCCTCTGAGTGACCCATGGGAACAGCTCGGGGCCAGCAGACTATGGTGGGACCTGCCAGCTCTTCTTGAGGTCCACGACATCACCTTGGGGCCCGACAACCTCTGAGGGACCCACGGTGATAGCCCGGAGCCCAGCATACTACAATGGGACCCACCAGCCGTACTAGGGCCCCAAGACTATACCTTGGGGTTCGGTAGCCTCCGAGTCGCCCATGGGGATAGCCCAGACCCTAGCAAACTATAATAGGACCCGCCAACCCTGCATGGGGACCACGATGATACCTCGGGACCCGGCAGCATCAGAGGAACCCACGGGGACAGTCTAGGGACCAACAAACTACAGTGGGACCCGCAAGCCCTACCTGGGGCCTACGACAGCAGCACCAGGGCTCTCCAGTTCACTTGGAGTCCACGGGGACAACCTAGGCTAGGGGTCTGACAGTCCCCCCGACTTCTATAGATAACAGACTTGACACCAGATCCTAATCGGAATCTGATCACAGATCCAATTTCCATGAAAATCTCACTCCAGAGCTTCTTCTTCTTTTCCATGAAGAATAGATAAATTTTTGGAAACTACTCTCCTAGAGAAGATACTGTTTCAAAACCCACTTTCTCTCTCCTACTCACTATTCGCTCTGTCTACTTGTACGAGAACTCCTCAAACTGTCGAGAGTTGCTATACTTTTCTTAGAGTTGGTGGATTCAAGTTAGGTTGCGTCTTAACGCATGGAGACGTAAGTTTCGACTAAACTTCGTCACCACATCATTGTGTCAACTCTCAACTCTCTACACTCTACAGTGTCTACGCTACAGGGATCCGCACTCGGATTTTATTAATTGTTGGCAAGAAACTTTACATGGCGAAAGAATCCACCACACGTTTTTTAGAGATTTATTTTCGGATCTGATTTTTGGTTCAGTTTCTTCAAAAGCACACATACATTCAAATCTGGTCTGAAGAACCGTCTTTGACGATGGAACGCCCCACAGCCTCCTTCCACTCCACCTCTCTCTTCCTCTCCTCCGTCGTCAGCCCCTCAGTCGCCACCTACACGTACCTCACCAACTCCTCCCCCCTCACTGTAGCGCCCAGCCGCGTTGTGCGCTAGCACCCGCTCCCACCAGCTCCACCTGATCACCAATCCATTCCCCTGTATCTCCTCCACGAACCCTTTCGGGAGCAGCTCCTGGCGCTCGAGCTCCTCGAAGGTGTTGGTAAGCACTCACGAGGCCTTGTGAAGGTTGTGGAATTAACTACTGCTAGATAACCTCCTACAAGGATTTATAAGGGTTGGAGGGGAGGAGAAATGTGGGGAGCTTATTGACCTTCATCACTGGCAGGCCGGTGAGACTGGCCAAGGTGTTGGGGCAAGCGAGGGTGGGGAAGTCGACGAGTGCAGTGGTAGTGGTAGTAGGTGGAGTAGACAACGCATGACTGGACCCAGAGAGCAGCACACATGATACTCATGTCAGAGGTGACGTTGAGCACCCACGGGACGAAGGGGTTGTTCACGCACGTGATGGAGTCGGCCTGGCAACGGATGCGGTCAGCACTAGCGAAAGGGCGCACCCACGACGGCGATGTGGGTTATGAGAGCGTCCAAGTCGTAGCGCTGAGGATCATCGCATTCCTTTCCTATCTAGAATATTAATGATGGCGTCAATTACCTGCAACAATATGTTTAACAATTTTTAGTGACATCACTTATTAATTCAAAGGTTCAAGAATTTTGATTTAGTAGTATTAAGGTGTGTTCTTACATTATTGTCCATTCGGTCTTTCAGAAGTATGCTTACAAAGACAGATAGAAAGATTTTTGATGCTGAGATGTTCTCATATTACACAGGAAACTCCCGGCGACATCCAGTGTGATGACCAAGATCCAATAGGCCAAGAGCCAAGACTCCTGAGGCGGAAATGCCATGATGGATGAGGTGAGGTGTACAAGGCCATGAGTTAGCCCTACATCGCCTAGAGAGAAGGAGATCCTGAGCTACTTATATAATTTTCCCTCCCAAACATAGAAGACACATTTTAAAACCGTGCGCTACTACGGATTTCGTAAGAACTCCGTAGTTAAGCGTGCTCGGGCGAGAGCAGTACTAGGATGGGTAACCACCGTTGGAAGTTCTCATGCGGGAACAGGCAAAGCGGACAATATCTTGTGTGTTTGGGACGGATGTTACAAAATGGTATCAGAGCCGGTTCTCTTAGGGATGGGGAGGTCTAACCCTACAAGAGGACGTGTAGCCCTATGGGGGGTGGATTGTGATGACCAAGATCCAATAGGCCAAGTGCCAAGACTCCTGAGGCGGGAATGCCAAGATGGATGAGGTGAGGTGGGGTGTACAAGGCCATGAGTTAGCCCCACATCGCCTGGAGAGAAGGAGATCCTGAGCTACTTATATAATTTCCCCTCCCAAACATAGAAGACGCGTTTTAAAACTGTGTGCCACTACGGATTTCGTAAGAACTCTGTAGTTAAGTGTGCTCGGGCGAGAGCAGTACTAGGATGGGTAACTACCCTGAGAAGTTCTCGTGCGGGCACGGGCAAAGCGGACAATATCTTGTGTGTTTGGGGCGGATGTTACAAAATTATTGTGACGACCAAGATCCAATAGGCCAAGTGCTAAGACTCCTGAGGCTGTGATGCCAAGATGGATGAGGTGAGGTGAGGTGAGGTGTACAAGGCCACGAGTTAGCCCTGCATCGCCTAGAGAGAAGGAGATCATGAGCTACTTTTATAATTTTCCCTCCCAAACATAGAAGACGTGTTTTAAAGCTGTGCGCCGCTATGAATTTCGTAAGAACTCCGTAGTGCTTGCTCGGGCGAGAGCAGTACCTGAATGGGTGACCCCCTGGGAAGTTCTCGTGCGGGCACGGGCAAAGCGAACAAAATCTTGTGTGTTTGGGACAGATGTTACAAAATGGTATCAGAACCGGTTCTCCTCGCAATGGGGGGGGTCTAACCCTACACGTGGACGTGTAGCCCTAAGGGGGGTGGATTGTGACGACCAAGATCCAATAGGCCAAGAGCCAAGACTCCTGAGGCTGGGATACCAAGATGGATGAGGTGAGGTGAGGTGAGGTGTACAAGGCCATGAGTTAGTCCCACATCGCCTGGAGAGAAGGAGATCATGAGCTACTTTTATAATTTCCCCTCCCAAACATAGAAGACGCGTTTTAAAGCCGTGCGCCGCTACGGATTTCGTAAGAACTCCGTCGTTAAGCATGCTCGGGCGAGAGCAGTACCAGAATGGGTGACCCCCTGGGAAGTTCTCGTGCGGGCACGGGCAAAGCGGACAATATCTTGTGTGTTTGGGACGGATGTTACAAAAAGTAAATTAATCTGGAAACTTAACTCCATACAACGATCAGGCGAGGTTTCCACGGCAAAGAGGAATGCAAGTGGTCGGATTTCTAGCGACCTCCGGCGAAGCAAAGGATAATGTAAACTCCCGACGTCCTTTCGACGATGCTAAGGAGATGACGATGAACAAAAGGAGGAACACAATGGGGAACGACTGGTTCTGACAATTTTTTTTTTTCATTTTAAGCACAAAACAAGTAAAGTATGAGCATAAAAGCAGCTTCACAGTCTGAACAGAAATGGTGAAGGAAGGAGATAGGAGACTGCTTGATGATCATGATGACATATGCCACACTTCCTTTTCTCACCCATAACCTTTTAGCTTCTCCACCTGAAGCCCAGTAGTAGGTGAAGAGAGTACATTTAACGAAAAAGGTAGGCTAAGTGGTACTAGACATTCTCTTTGGACAGTGTTCTTCTCCCAAAATTAGAATTCTCAGGAAATGGGCACATTTTCTTTCCACAAAACCAGAACCTAGGGATTTACATATCTTAGGTGTTTGGTTGAGAAATGAAATCCCATAAGATTTTTTCATCCTTTTTTAGAACCATCAAGATGAGAGGGATTCAGCATAGACCCTGACCTATTTATTTCAAAAAGAGCGTCACAATCGGCACTCCACTCCTGAATCATCAGACGAATACCTGAAATAATATATTCTTATGATTTTATCATCCTACGAAATCCCATAAGTATTGGGTTTTTATTTCCCACGGAACAAGCAAACATAGAAGACAGGTTTCAAAAAGACACGGGAATAACGGTTCCATATCCTTGGAATTCTAATTCCTAGAAAAGGAACACAACCTCAACGGCCATGTGGTATTGTGAACTAATATGAAAGGAGAAATGTTATTCAGCACGAAGGTTTTTCCGATTCCGCCTAGCCCGATTGATGTGGCAGCGTGGAATTAGTGATTGAAACCCGACTAGCGATATTTAAATCTTTTACACCACCAGTTGCATGCTGTCGTATCCATCGAGCCGGCGGAATCGGAAAAACCTTCGGGCTGAATAGCATTTCTCAATATGAAAGCTTTCGAGGGGCACTACGTCATTGGAATTCTAATTCCTTGGAAAGTAACACAGCCTTAATGGTCATGTGGTACTGTGAACTAATATGAAAGGTTTCAAGGAGCACACGTAGGACAAAGGGTTAGGCAGCAATACTTCTTGAGATGTGTTGCATGCCTTCATTGTCTACAGTGACATACTTGGAGGGTCATGAACATCATGTTTTTTCTTTTCAAATGTTGTCATCATGCTTGCTGTCAAACTAATCCTTGTCAGTCCACACAAAGGCTAGAGTCCATCTTCCCTTGTCATTAGTTTGACAAACTTTGTGGTTGCAGATTTTCTTTCCTTAAAGTGAATTCTTGGAGTTCACCAAAAAGAATGAATTCTATTAGGGTGTCGATCTTGCACCGATGCAGATCTCTTATACCGCAGACGTATTCAATCCTCATAATGATGCTTTGGACTCAAGGATCAGAACCCTGTAGAGATCGCACAACTATACAGAGAATACGATACAAAAATATAATGATAACGAACACCATGAAATCACGTGCAATCAATGATTTGAATTATCACTAGAAAGAATTACATCATGCAGTGGTCACCGTTTGACAGACCCTGCAAACCCTAATCTTGCTCCTTTCACAGATCATACCCACGAAGTAGAGAATAACTCGCCTAGAGATACACAGAGATTACCGGATAATCACCAAGAGATGAAATTGTTCGCCGAAGTAGAAGTTGAGGTAGATGTGCCGAGCAACCCGGAGAAGATCCACACAAATTATACTCTTCCTCCTTCTCTTCTTCTTCTCTCTCTCTACGCAACAAATCATAGACCATGTTTTCGTTATCTCCTCGTCCATGACTTGCTCTCAATACTCCACTGAGAAAAACTACAACATCCATCCCAAACACACAAGATATTGTCCACTTTGTCCATACTCGCACGAGGACTTCCCAGGGGGGTTACCCATCCTAGTACTTCTCTCGCCTGAGCACACTTAGCTACGAAGTTCTTACAAATTCCGTAGTGGTGCATGATTCTAAAACGCGTCTTTTATTTTGGAAGAAAAAATTATATAAGTAACTCGTGATCTCCTTCTCTCCAATCAATATGGGGCTAACTCGTGGCCTTGGACACCTCATCTCACATCATCTCATCCATCTTGGCTTCTCATGAGTCTTGGTTATTGGATCTTGGTCATCACAAGAATCACTCCATCGTGGTCACGACCACTATGCTCTTATGAGTATTAATTCAAGAGCCCGGGGGGAGGACCGCACCGACGTCCCCTCGAATCCTTCAAGCTTTCCTGCGACTAGCTCTTCTCATAGAGGATCTCCGAACACCTATGTAGCCATCGTTGATGAGCTTCCACCACTTTGATTTACACTAGTCTCCCTCATGCTTCATTTTTATAGGAGAGCAAACGTATGCTCGTAGGAAACCAAAACAGTCCCAAAATCGGGCCAATTCTATGCCCTGGCCTGTGCTACCAGCCCCGATTTGCTCGGTAAGTTCCCAGTTCACCTGGACAAAATCTGCAAATGCTCTGTCCACTGGCTACTTGACCAGTTCGCCCGGGTGATTTTTTCCTGCGCATTGTCTTCGGTCTGTGGGTTTTAATGAGCCAAACCCAACAAATTCTTGGAAGATGGAGGATTTTGATATTTTTTTTTTTTAAAAAAAGTTAGGAGTTTGAGATTGTTCCATTTATTATTATTATTATACTTTTTTAGATTGGCGAGTGCCCTGAAACCCTTCAAACAATGCTCCCACTTTGGGCTCGAACTAATCCCTCCGAGAGTACACACCGACTGACTCTAAGGTTTTCTTACGCACTCCTGTATATTGACAAGAGGGTAGAGGAACCGAATCTGCAACCTCCGCACCCAAGCATTAGTTGCTTTGATAACTCTCCTATCCCTTGGTGGGTAGATATTTTCTTTTTTAGCATGCATTTCACATACCTATAGTTTTTCTTTAGCCTAGTATTGGATATGGCATGTGCTAGGTGGAGACAGGATGGCCGTCAATTCACATTATAATAATAGAGGGGAACTTAGTGTTAGATCCCAAATAATAGATGGCTTTAGTGTAAATGACATACAACATGATAGTTTTGCATCAGGCCCATCAAAAAATGATAATTTTAGAGCAAGTCCCTCCGTTGACATTTCTCTCCCTTTAAATGACAGAACTGTTCCTAATAATAAAATCACAAATGTGACCAATATGTACTATAGCAAATGATAATATTTATTATCAAAATTTTACTCTTTGCTATAGTAAAATCATTGTAGTTTTTTTTTAAAAAAAAACATTGTCTAATTTTTTTATATTTTTGCTATGTTGAAATTACTATAACAATTTTTTTGAGAGAACTTGTCTAAAAAAAAAAGTGCTACAGTGAAATCACTGTAGTAAATATTACTCTCTATTACCAAAATATTACTCTTCATGTGATTTTCTTCTACATCTATATCTAAAGGTAAAATGGATATTTTACAAATGCTCTAAGGATAAATTGGATATTTTTCAAATGAAATGATCTACCGTTAAAGTATCTCTTTGTCGGTCCTTATCACTATAAAGATCTCTTGTTAGGGACCTTAGGCACATTACCTGTATTAACAGAGATTTAACAGAACTCCTAACATTCGGAGATGAAGAAAAATTGGTGAGGGCACCATTTCAACCCACCACACCAGTGGACTTATGAGGATCACATGTTGGTCGTGACTCCTTAGTTTTGCCTCAAATCAAAGAAAGTAGACTTATGACTTCTTATTTGTAGCCGCCATTAGGTATAGGAAAGGCTTGGGTTGGATTCGGGTTAGATGCTACACGGATGTTTATTTGAATCCGAATTGCTGTTTTAGGGTTTAAGCTAACATCTCTCTCTCTCTCTCTCTCTCTCTCTCTCTCTCTCTCTCTCTCTCTCTCTCTCTCTCTCTCTCTCTCTCTCTCTCTCTCTCTCTCTCTCTCTCTCTCTCTCTCTCTCTCTCTCTCTGACTTTAAAAAACACAGTAGGGATGCATGTCTGCAAAGAGAAGATGAGGATATGAAGATCAAGACGATGGTTTATCTGTACCCAGAATATATATTTTGTGTATCAGGTCATAGAGGCCGAATGCATCTATAATATATTCAACCATTGGAGGCTGAATATATTCCAACGGCTGATTTATTGTGCGAAAAACACACGATACGAAGAAAACAGACATAACCAAATAATAATTTTTTTAAACGTGATTTGCCTGTTGGTCGGGCTACATTAACGAATATAATTTTCTGGTGACCGTATACCACGCCCAGACACTCTGGTCCTTTGACCATCTGCCACGTTCTTGCGCTCTGGTCCAGCTCCCGTCAACGCCCACTGCAACCTCAGCAACCAGTACTCCTAGATGTCATCCTTCGGCCAACACTTCGCACTCTCTCCCGCAACCTGCAACATAGCAGGTGTGCCAGTGGCCGAGCTTGTCGCTACAGCACCCGTCAACACCTCCATCAGTCACTTGTCTACAACCCACATCACCCCTCTCATCAGCGGCTGATTTGGTTGCCCGTCCGAGACTACATACCCCATCAAGGTGCTCCCCCTCCATCCAGCTCTCACACAAAACAGTTTCATCCCAACATTCTACCACAATCTATCGTTCTCAAACCAGTCCCCAGGGAGACTTCATCATAAGCCCCTGCAACTAGGACAGCTTCTGAAGATCCGACCAGTCGATGTCGTCGAGGCGCCCGAAGGGAGAGAGTCCAAACCATGAACACCCCCTGCTCCGAAGACACAAACCACCCGAGGAGTAGGCGCAATACAACGGTCTTCCCTGGATCTCTGGCTGCAGGTCGCCCGGGTGAACACCTGGTTTCTCCCGTGTGATGGATCATCCAGCCCTGCCTGCGACTTCTCCTCCGAAGTCTCAAACTGCCCGGGGGGAGGCGATGTACCGCAGCCTCCCCCCGATCCTCCCGGCCTCATCCTCTATTACTCGTCACTCATAGGTCTTGATCCACTCACCACTTCTAGCTCTTGAGGTGTTGCCCCTTCTTTGTAGAGGTGGGTTACTTTGCCTCCAAGTAACCCTTGCTTCCATGCCGAGTAACCCTAACATGCCACGTCGGAGTTGGGCTGAACTTATGGGCTATCGAACCCAATAATCTTCCCCACGGACCATGAGGGAGGTCTTCAGCTTCATGGCTCCGACTGTGCTCCATTTACCTTGATCTGCTGCCACATTTTCCCTGGATCGGAACCCAAAGCTCTGATACCAATTGTTATGGGGAATACACGTGGTAGGGGAGAAAACAAATATAGCCAAATAACATTTATTTTAACGTGATTCATCAGTTGATCGAGCTACATTCACAGATATAATTTCTTGGTGACTGTATACCATGCCCAGACGCTCCGGTCCGTCCGAGCATCTGCCACTCCCTTGCGCTCTGGTCCAGCACCCGTCAACACACACAACCTCTATATTTTCCTAAGCTGTCACTCATCAGCCAACACTTTGTACTCGTCCCCTGCACCCTATAACACAGCAGGTGTGCCGATGGTTGAGCTTCTCAATACAGCGTCCGTCAGTGCCTCCATCTGCCACCTATCTGGAACCACATCAGCCCTCTCGTTAGCGGCTCCCTACACCCTGTAACACAACAAGTGTGTCGACGGTTGATCTTCTCGCTATAGCGTCCGTCAACGCCTCCATCAATCACTAATCTGCAACCCACATCAGCCTTCTCGTCAGCGGTTGATCCGGTTGCTCGTTGGTGACTACGTGCGCCATCAACGTGATCCCCTCGATCCGGCACTCACAAAAAATAGTGACATCGCGGTGTTTTTCTGTGATCCATCGATTTCGAACTAGCCTTAGGCCGAGATACTTCATCACAAGCGAAACCAGGTGTTTTCACCCCAACGGATCAAGACCTACGAGCAACAATGGATCCACTGAAGTCTCAAACCGTCTAGGGGGGAGGCATTGTACCGCGGCCTTTTCCCGAGCCTCCTCCTCTCCTAATCGTTGCTCGTAGGTCTTGATCTGCCCGCCGCTTCTATCTCTTAATTTGTTGCTCAGTTGTTATAGAGATGGATTGCTTCGATCACCTCCAAGTAACCCTTGCTTGTGCACCAAGTAATCCTAACGGGCTGCGTCGGAGTTGGACCGAACTCATGGCTGGGTTGCCAAACCCAACACGAATGTCTGTATATGCATTTAGTCTGCACTCGGCCTGTAATGGAAGAAGAGGGGAAAGAGGAGGAGGAGGGTGGAAGAAGAAGCGAATGAGGAGGAGGAAGGAGGCGGCGACGATGGATTAGATAGGACCGTTGGATGTCTTGACAACGACATGCGGCGATTTGCACGAGCACAACAGAGAAAAAAGAAAAGTGTTATTTAGACAAGCGGGGGTTGCCCTTGGTTAAAAGGGGGGAAATGGCTAAGGTAAAACATGGGCTGTAACATAGCCTCACACTCGAAAATTCGGCCCGGATGTGGACCTTAGAATTAGGTTAAGGCCTCGGCCTCCATTGGCACCCTAGTCTCTGTCCAAGGTCGACCCATGCATCATGTGTGGACACGTGGACGATATTGTCAAAAGGCCTCCAAGGTCACTTGGACGTACGATGGCTTGACCATGATCAAGCTCTTGTTGTCAACTGATAAATCATTCCATTAAATGAGTTATGGTCCAATTTTTTCAGCCTACAATTAATACCATCCTCACCTCAATTTTATTTTGGGGGAACATAGTGGGGCCCTAGGCCCCTAGCCAGACCCATTAGTCACCTCGAAAGGGCAAACAACTACAAAGCCACCGCAGCCGAACCGGTCAAGAGGAATGGCCCACCTGTCCCATAGGAAGCCGCCACACTAGCGAGCGGGAGCGCCACAATGAGCGGGGAACGGGTATCGAACCCGGGTTAGCGCCCACAAGGAACAATACATGGTAGTGAAGGTCAATCGCAGCAGCAACAACAACAATAATAATAATAAGGGTAAATTATAAAAACCACTCCTGAACTATATATCACATTTCATATTGGTTCCTCAGCTTTTTTTTTTTTGAAAAACAATTTGATCCCTGAACTATGCTCTATCTGCATCTCACCCCCTCCCTCAACTTTTTATCACAAAAATACATACTCTTATCAATCTATATAACAAGGGACGTCGGTTTTGTGCTGACTAGACAAAACGGAACAAAAAAACTGACTAGGACAAGCTGATTGGACAAAAATAAACCGAATAGATCTAAACATTCGTTCAAAAATCAACGCACGATCTCTCATTGGTTTCAAATCCCAACCCATTTAAACTGCACTGAACCCCTAGCCTAAAATCCCAGCCCATTGAAACTGCACTAAACTTGTCTGTTCATCCCGTGATCGTTATTCGCATCAACGGCTATACACCCGCATGTTGAAATTTTGGCCGCCCCAAACCATGGGGTCGATCTTGAGGAATCCATTCGAACAAAGACAGCTGTGATTGATCGATTATAGGGGGAGGGGGAGTTGGTCGCACCGAAGGTGCCCGCTTCGTACCAATCGGCACGGGCGAGGAAATGGGTGTCCTTATGAATGCTGGTGTTGTCGTCGAAAGTGTTTTGTTACCGAAGGCGTTCAGGTGTGTTACTGCCGAAGGTGGTCCGCTGTAGTGTCGACAGGTGTCTTGCCGCTGAAGGCGGCCCGCTGCAGTGCCGACAAGCACTGACATGCACTAGTTTCCAATAAGACACAAAATTGTTTTGGAATAGTTAACTTATGCTTACTAGGACAAGGGTATTTTCATAATAAAAGTTAGGGCAAATTACATAAACCTCCCCTGAACTATGGGGGTAATTTTATATTGGTCCCTCAACCTTTTTTTTTTTGAACAAATAAGCCCCCAAACTATGGACCAATTTGAAATCTTTGTCATCCATAGACGGAATGTGTCAAATGACTAAAATACCTCCGTCTTTTCTTCAAAACAGACCAGAAAAGGGGAGGGAGGTTGCTCTGCAACTCCGACCGCCACAACCCCCCACCCTTCTTCCTCTTGGCCTGGCACAGCCGCTGGCTTGCATCGTCGGCGCCTCCGGTGCGCACATAGGCCGTGGTCAGCGCAAGGTCTGGGAAGCAGGGGGGTCTGAGGTGGTGCAAAAGAATGGGAGGAAGGTTCTGCAACTCCAGCTACCACGATCCCTCACCCTCCTCCTTCCTCTCGATATGGAACAGCCAGCATCCTGTCTCGCCGGCGCCTCCGGCGTGCAGGCCGTAGCCAGCCTCAGGGTCTTTGCCGAGGGCTTTACCGGAACACCGTCAGTGATTGGCGAGCCTGAGGTGGCTTCATGAGGTCGGGGAGAAGGTGGTGGTGGTCGGGCAGCTTGAGGTGGGAGAGAGAGAAAGAGAGAGAGAGAGAGAGAGAGAGAGAGAGAGAGAGAGAAGGGTAAAACCGGAAGAAAATAAATAAATAATGGTCACGTCAGCTATTTTTGTCAAATCTGACGGTGAACAATTAACGGAGGGATCAACTTGTTAAAGTTACATAGTTTGAAGGTTTATTTGTTCAAAAAAAAAGTTCAGGGACCAATTGAAACTACCCCCAAAGTTCAGGGGAGGTTTATTTAATTTGCCCTAAAAGTTAACATAGGGGGCTAAATGCAAACAGAGCATAGTTTGGGGATTAAACTGTTAAAAAAAAAAGTTAAGGCACCAATATGAAATGAGGTGTATAATTCAAGAGGTTTTTTCTATAATTTTCCATATTAATAATAATATTTAAATACTAGTAGTGCACCGTAGAGAGGTCATATAAATGAATAAGAAATTTGAGTCCTTGTAAGAAGATGTTTTTTGCATTACTATTTTGACCATTTTTTATTATTTCGGACTAAATTTACCCCCGAAACTTATAAAGGGCTTCAACCCTAATTTCGATCGCTGACGCTTTGGGGAGCGACACATGGTGCATCCCATTTCAATGACCATAATTGGGCCATAAGATGAATCCAAGGGGGATGCCAGCACCACCACCGTCTGCAGCCCACCACCGAACGTCGCCGCTCGCTTATCCCCGTCAACCACCGACAAGCGCCACCCATTGCCGCCCCGTTGTCCACCACCCGCCACCATCGTCGTCGGCCACCACCCACACTGAACACCAGTCATCCATCGTCATCTTCCTGTTGGTCACCATCCGCAGTGTCCGATGGGCAGCGAGAGTGGTGGCCAGCGACAATGGCGATGATTGGTGGCCGATGGGGTATCAACCATGCCGAACTTTCCTCTGGCTCTCATTTCCATCTTCCATTTCACCGCGGCGCACAGTAAAATGCACCAATGCACTCCACTGCATTGCCACAGTAGAATGCGTCAGAGCATTTCACTATGACGCCACAATAGAATACCCCAAGGCATTTCACTGTGCACCGATGCATGTTTAGTGATGTGCTGACGTATTTCATTGTGCTTCCGGCTCTCATTTCCATCTCTCATTTCCTCCATCGTGTTCACTTTATATTAGATCTATCCAATCTTCTATTAAAATTTTCTAGTAGTGTTGACTTCATTTTTTCCTCGTCTTTGGATGGTCTCATAAAGGATCACCCAAGGATTGAAACGTCATCAGAATCGATAAATTTTGATGAGAAACAAAGAAGGTAAGTCGTGCCAAACTTGTCTCCGACTCTTATTTCTATCTCTAATTTCTTCCATCTTGTTCTTTATTTTTACATTACATTTATCAAATCTTTCATTAAATCTACTAGTGGTACTAACTTCATTTTATCCTCGTCTATGGATGGTCTCGTAGATGATGACTTGAGGATCACAATGTCTCCAAAATTGCTAAATTCCGATGAGAAACGAAGAAGGTACGCCATGCCGAACTTGCCTCCGGCTCTCATTTCCATCTCATTTTTGTTCTCCTGTCCAATATTTTGACATTACATCCATCCAATCTTTCAATAAAATCTACCGATTGTTCTAACTTCATTTTATCCTCGTTTCTGGATGGTCTTGTAGAGGATCATCTAAGGATTGCAACGCCCTAGGAATAACTGAATTTCAATAAGAAACAAAGAAGGTAAATCATGCCGAACTTGCCTCCGGCTCTTATTTTTATCTCCCATTTTACTTTGTTACTGCAGGAGAATGCGTTCAGTAGAATGCGCCAGTGCATTTCACTGTGCGCCGGCGCATCAGTGAATGTTCACTAATGCGCTTACGCATTTTCACTGATGCACTAGCGTATTTCATAATGCTTCTGGCTCTTATTTTCATCTCTCATTTCCTCCCTTTTGTTTACTTTACATTACATCCATCCAATCTTCTATTAAAATCAACTAATAGTGTTGATTTTATTTTTTCTTTGCCTCTGGATTGTCTTATAGAGGATCACACGAGGTTCGCAACACCATCGAAATCACTGAATTTCAATGAGAAACGAAGAAAATACATCGTGCCAAACTTGCCTCTGGATTGTCTTATAGAGGATCACACGAGGTTCGCAACACCACCGGTATTGCTGAATTTCAATGAGAAACGAAGAAAGTACATCGTGCCAAACTTGCCTCTTTGACTCCTATTTCTATTTCTTATTTCTTTCCTCTTATTCTCTATTTTTAAATTTTATATATCCAAAATTTTATTAAAAGTTATTGGTGGTACTGACTTCATTTTATACTCGCCTCTGGATGGTCTTGTAGATGATCACTCGATGATCGCAAAACCTCCAAAATCGTTGAATTCCGATAAGAAACAAAGGAGGTACACCGTGCCCAACTTGCCTTCGGCTCTTATTTCTTCCCTCTTGTTCATTATTTTGACATTAGATCCATCCAATCGTTTAATAAAATATATTGGTGGTGATAACTTTATTTTATCCTCGCCTTTGGATGGTCTCGTAGAGGATCACCCGAGAATCGCAACGCCTCCGGAATTGCTGAATTTCGTTAGAAATGAATAATGTATGCCGTGCCGAACTTGCCTCCTGCTCTCATTTTTATCTCTCATTTTATTTTGTTACCGTAGTAGAATGCGCCGGAGCATTTCACTACGGCGCCGCAGTAGAATGCGTTGGCATATTTCACTGTGCATCGGTGCAGTAGAATGCACCAGAGCATTTCACTACGATGCCGCAGTAGAATGCGTCGGCATATTTCATTGTGCGTCAGCGCAGTAGAATGCACCGGAGTATTTCACTACGACGCCGCAATAGAATGCACCGACGCATTTCACTATGCGCCGACGCAAATGCTTCCGACTCTCGTTTTCCTCCTCTTATTCACTTTACATTCCATCCATTAAATATTCTATTAAAATCTACTAGCTGTGCTGACTTCATTTTTCCTCGCCTCTGGATGGTTTCGTAGATGATCACCCGAGGATCGCAATACCTTTGGAATCGCAGAATTTCGATGAGAAACGAAGAAGGTACGTCGTGCGGAACTTGCCTCCGGCTCTTATTTCCATTTCTCATTTCTTCCCTCTTGTTCACTATTTTTATATTACATCCATCCAATCTTCTATTTAAAGCCACCAGTGATGCTAATTTCATTTTATTCTCAACTCTAGATGGTCTCGTAGAAGATCACCCCAGGATTGCAACACTTTCAGAATCGCTAATTTTCGATGAGAAATGGAGAAGGTACTTATTACCGGACTTGCCTCTGGCTCTTATTTCTGATCGCCTACCGCCACCGTCCGCTCACTGTTGAATCAGCAGTAAGGGCTCACTAAGTACTTCACACTGTGTAAGGTTCTCAGAGACGAAAAATGTCATCATCCTAACGATCTCCGGCGAAGAGGGGCGGTTGAAGCGAGAAAATATTCAAACGGAGAAGATAAAACAATTTTTTTTGACTTTTTATCTATTGTGTTTTAGTCTTTAAGGGTACAACGGTCATAAAAATACAACAGTTGTTCGGACGTGACATCTGGCACGTGTTGAGAGCTAAAAAAACAATGCAAAAAACAATCGGATCTATTTTCAGTAATACGTGTGAGTTGGGGGTCATTACGGGAAAAAGCTCCAAGAAGAAAGATGATGATGAGTGCTTGATTTAAGACAAAAACCATATGGGAGTGGGGACTTGGTATGGGGGTCAATGGTGGTGGCCCTGGGAAGACTGAATAACCAAGGACTAGAAGGTCCAACAAGACTTCTGAATCAAGACCCAAGAAGTCAAAGGAAGATATATGCATTAAATTGAGGGGGTGACGGCAGGAAATGGAAACACCCAGTCACCATCTTGTTTAGTCAAAGGGGGGGGGGGGGGGGGGGGGGGGGAGGGCAGGAGGTTTTGTTTCTCTGCATCTTGATTCCTGATCAGCAGCAGCCTGATGCTTGGGGCTATGAAGGGGTCAAGTTTGGGATGCCGCCACTCGATGCGCCGACGGCCTCGGCGGTTCGGGAGGTGGGGCCTTCGTGGGGAACAGAGTCCGACGGAGTTGTTTCGGTACTATTTTCTACACGGTTCTATGTAAACCGTAACTGTAGGGGGTATATATAGGTGGTTAGTCGAGATCGGGCTATTTAATATTTTGACCCGTCTTTGATTTTTGTCTCGGGGCATAATGAAATCGTCTGTGAAGGAAGGACGTTGACAAATTGTCTAAAACCTGTCGTTTTTGGTCTTTTGATTGTATCTTGGTCTTTCGTTTATTTCGAACATGAATACGGATAAGGAACATCCTAATGTGGCATTGGATCCTAGCCACCCGACGCTCGATAGTGGGGTGAGTGCGGTTCACTGGTCGGGATGGGTGGCTATGATCCGGTGCCGCGTCAGGATGCTCCTTGTTGATGTCCCTACTCGATGTTGGAGTAATATTTTTTGCATATTTATGGGAGAAATGCTATTCAGCTCGAAGGTTTTTCCGATTCCGCTCGGCCCGATTGACGTGGCAGCGTGCAAATGATGGTGTAAAAGATTTAAATGTCGCTAGTGGGTTTCAGCCATCTATGCTGCCAAGTCAATCGAACTGGCGGAATCGAAAAAACCTTCGGGCTGAATAACATTTCTCTATTTATGGTTTTGGATGGGTTAACCCTATCCTAAAAATGGCTTAGCCCTTTATGTGCGCAAGTATGCAAGTATGTACCCATTATGTTCAAATAGAACTATAGCAGTGCTTTGAAAACATACCCAATGAGATATTTTATATCCACTATACAAGCACTATTTCCCCAAAAAAAAAAAAGTGGAAGGGCTCCAAATTTGTTTTAACTTCCATAAGAATGCATCATGAGTTCTCAAATATAATAATATTGTTTGGATTTCAATCCGTTTTCGATAGCCGACAATCCACTCTTCAGGACGATTCCTAGATTAGAATACACACAATCATAAATATACAAGATAAGCCAAGCAATCATGGAAATCGAACACGAGGATTTAAATGAAAATACTTGCGGGAAAAATCATTGTGAGCAATCGTTCGAGAAAAGCTTCACTATCAATGGTGGAAAGAACGAATGAGTACATCCTGACTCCTCTTCTTCCTCCAACGGGATTTACACCTCTCCTCCTTTAGGCGTCGACAAACGATAACCCTATAAAGCTTCAAAGACTCATCTTCATGAAGCCTTCGATCCTATTGATCCCTGTGATCAATCCTCGTCTTGATCTCTCCTTCTTCGTGAAGCCTTCGATCCGATCGATCCTCATCATCAATCATCACCCGAGCACGAACCCTGTTCGCCCAGGCGTCCAGGTACAACGGATAGCCTCTACCAGTTTGGCACCTACGTGCCAACATCCGGGTGCCCGGATGCCCTGTTGCTGCTGCTGATGTGTTCTTCTTGGGACGGTGCCCTAGCGCCCACAAACCTAGTCCCAAGCACCATTATTGTTGGTGGTGGTACCTTGGATCTCTTCTCTTCTCGGCAGGGCCGGCTCAACCATAAGGCAATTAAGGCAGTCGCCTAAGGCCCCCTATTAAAGAAAGGCCCCCAAAACATGAAGGCACCTAAATAACCAAAGGCTTCATATGAAAAGAATTCCCCAATGTAGCAAAATAAAAGCCTAATACTACATATAAGATAAAATCTTAATGCTACTTGAAAATTTAGTTTTATTTATGTTACTATATTAATATCAAAAAAGTCATATTTAACATTTTCGCCTTAGGCCTCAACTTGTATCGAGCCGGCCCTGCAGTTCTCGGGGATGGATGACACCCAGGGGAGGACCTACATTGGACCCAGAGTGGGTTCAAGCCCCGCTCCCCCCACCCCACCCCCCCTGCAAGTTACACTTACCCCTTTGAAGTTTAGCTCAAAACACTTCACCTCCTATAGTTTATTTTGTTCCAAATCACTCCCTAAAGTTTGAAATGTTAGCACAATACTCCTTTTGTCAACTACGGATTTCCACATTTGGTAATTATATGATGAAAGCTGAATTGAAGGGGGGCAAAATGTTGTTTTTTAACTATTGGGGGGTTAAATGTTTTTGGGTTAAACTTTAGAAGGGGGGGAGGAGCAAAGTGTAATTTATCCAAATAACAATTCTAGCCAACTTTTGGTTGCCAACTTCACATGGAGGTGGCCACCACCAGCCACAACCACCCCACCGGCCATCACCCTTCGCCAGTCAATATCCATCGTCATGCCATTGATCACCACCCCACCACCACATGGGCCACCTGTCGCCGCTGGCAACCACCCGTCGTTGCGGCCCGTATTGGTGACCCATGATCAGCCTCGCCGTTTGCCAGCCACCGACGCCTATCAGTGTCCGGGCAACACCCACCGCCGTCTGCCACCTCCCGTGCACATGGCATCCCTGTAGAGTTCATCCCATGCCCCTTAGTGAATAAGAATCGAGTGGAAATCGGGGCCTATTTATAGGTTTTTAGGGTTATGTAATGAAATCCTCCCCCCCCCTCTTGGTAAAAAAAAACAAAAAAGAAAAGAATATAGTCTATTATTTACAACCCGTGCACCTCGATCGAGTCAACCAATTATAGTTCCAAATTTTCGAATGACTTCGAGGATCGAAATTCTCATCCACTGGAAGCAAAATCCTAATAGGCCTTTTGCTGCGCGATCGAAGGAAGGGTAAGGACATTGTCACACCGCCTGCCGTAGCCTTCGATTGTGAGGTAGCGACTGTAGTTACTTTTTAATAATTATGCCTCCTCTGAGAAAAAATCTTGGGTCCGCCATTGATGACAACCCCAACAATCTTCCCCTCCAAACCCATAGAGAGGAAGGATCACCGCCACACCTTTCAAGACATGCTAACGAGCTCCCAACAGAGCTCGTGCTTCTCCTTCGTGCGGTTTTTGTTAGCATATCCGACGAATTCTAGCTTGTGTGAATTTTCTCAACTTCTAGATCACCACGTTCATTTGCTTTCTATATCCAGCAATATCGTACATCGATGTGCTTGGTCCGCCCGTTATGCATTGAGTTCTTGCTCAAGCTAATGATCCTCTGACTGTCACAAAACAACAAAACTGGCTCCTGCTTCAAGCCCAAATCATAAAACAAGTGCTTCAACCATATAAGCTCATTCCCTGCTTCTGACAAGGCTATGTATTCGGATTCAGTTGTCAATAGTGCTACACATTTTTGGAGCTGACTTCCACAACACTGATCCCCCTGTAAATGTGAAGACGTACACTGACGTAAATATCTTGTTATCTAGATCCCTTGCCATGTCAAAGTCGGTGTATCCTCCGAAGCATAAGTGCAACTTTGAGGTCCTATTCAAGTACCTCAATATCCATTTGATGGTCGCCCAACGATTTTCCCTTGATTCGAAAGAAATTTGTTCACTGTGCCAACTGCGTGAGAGATGTCCGGTTTAGTATAGACCATCGCATGCATTAGACTTTCCACCACTGACGAGTAGGGAATGACCAACAACTCCTTCTTTCCTTCTTCAATGGTTGGTGGCATCCTCAAGCTCAGCTTAAAGTAGCTAGCAAGCGGAGTACTAACTGACTTTACTTCCTTTATGTTGATTCTTGTGACAACCAACTCTTTTGCGCCTTCCTGTTATGCTCAATCTGCATACCTAGCATTGGTTGTGTTGGTCCCAGATCCTTCATGTCAAAAGATTTGAACAAATCATTTTTTAGATTGTTAACCATGCTCACATCCTTTCGTATAATCAACAGATCGTCGACATAGAGCAATAAGATGATTAAGTTGTCCTCTGAGAAGAAACTGACATAGACGCAATGATCTGTAGCAGTCCTCTTGTACTCATTATTCCCTATGAATGACTCAAATTTTTTATATCATTGTCTCAAGGCTTGCTTGAGCTTGTAGAGACGCTTCCTCAACCTACATACAATGTGTTCTTTGTCCTTCACCTTAAAGCCTTCCGGCTACGCCATGTATATCACCTCGTTCATCTCACCGTGAAGGAAGATTGTATTCATGTCTAATTATTCGATCTCACGATCCAAGCTGGCAGTCAGACCCAACATCACCACGATTGATGTCTTCTTCACCACCGGAGAAAATATTTATGTGAAGTCTATATGTTCTTACTGCTCAAACCCTTTCATCACAAGCATGGCCTTAGGCGTTGCCCTACTTGAACTTGTAGACCCATTTGTTCTTCAAAGCTCTTCCTACTTCTGGCATCTCTACTAGCTCATAAATATCATTCTTGTACAAAGAAGCTATATATTCTCGCCTAAATTTTGTCTGCATATTTTTATCTTTATGAGTCAAAGCCTTATATAGGCTTTCTGCCTCCCCCTCATTGACGAGCATGATGTACTCTACAGTTATTGCTTCATCTGTATGTTACATAAAACGTATTTTAAATTACTAAATATATATTTTATATTACTAAAACTTTATTGAATATTATCTAAAGCAAATTTTAATATACCTATAGCATCAACAATAACTCCAAAAAAAAAAAATGTCATGTAGTGAACCTCTTTCACGTGGCTTTGGAGTTACTGTAGCAGCTACAATTATTGCATCCTCTATATGTTATTTAAATTATTAAATATATATTTTAGATTACTAAAAGTGTATTGCATATTATCTAAAGTGTATTATAATTTATCCATAGCGCTATAGTAACTTAAAAAAATAATATCATGTAGTAAAACTCTTTCACATGACTTCAGAGTTATTGTAGCTACTACGATTATTGATACATCTGTATATTACCTAAAACACATTTTAGATTACTTAATACATATTTTAGATTACTAAAAGTATATTGTACATTATCTAAAGTGAATTCTAATTTATCCATAGTGTCTATAGTAACTTCAAAAAAAATTATCCTGTAGTGAAACTCTTTCATGCGGCTTCAGAGTTATTTTAGCTGGAGCTGCAACTTGGGTGGATTGGATCGGGTAGGGGGTCAACCCAAGTACTAGAACCCTCAACCCTAACCATAACCCGACCCAACCTCCAACCCAAGATACCAAGCCCAAGCCCAACCCAAGCAAAAATTTTCAAGCTCGAGTTAGCCCAAGTTGGAAGGACGTGTCGGGTTGTGCGAGTTTGGATATAATTATTTCAAATCATTGTTTAAAATTTTGACCTTCGAGTATCAAAAGTTAAAAAGAACTATACTTACTAACACTACCATACAACTTTTGTTACATTTCTATCCATATAATTTATTAGATCATCAAATAATGTATTTATTTGATAAGCAAGAAGCAAATAAAAAATATGAGACTAGGTGAAACATGGTGGTTGGGATTAAGACCCCTCAACATATGAGTACTCGGGATGGTTGTGATTGTCACCTATATATCATAGACTCATATACATACATAAGTATTTGGGTTCGGGTCGGGTTGCTTGACCCATCAACCCAAGTCCAACCCGATTTAAGTTGGGATGTATTTTTTCAACCGTAACCCAACTCAATCTTCAAATACATCAACCCAAATCGGCCCAAAATTTTGGGTTCGGTCGGGTACAACCCACCCAAGTTGCAGCCTTAACTGTAGCTGCTATAGTTAGGGTTGGCAATGGGTCAGGCTTGGTCCTAGAAAATACATATTTTTCAATAGGCCCGACTCGAAAGACCGAACCAACGTAGTATAAATGAGGCCTGAATTTAGGCCCATCACCAGCCCTAGCTACAGTTATTGTTTCCTTTGTATATTATTTAAAGCGAATTTTAAACTACTAAATCTGTATTTTAAATTATTAAAAATATATTGAACATTATATAAAATTTATTTTAATTTATCCATAGTGAAACACAAAAAAAGCTTCACTACATGACTAAAAAAAAAAATCGGAGTCACTGTAACTACAATAACTCTGAAAATATTTTTCATGTTTACGTTTCATGTCGCATTAAATGCTCTCGATTTTTCTGGGGTATTA
Organism: Chamaelirium japonicum; assembly: GCA_947650365.1. NCBI lineage: Eukaryota > Viridiplantae > Streptophyta > Magnoliopsida > Liliales > Melanthiaceae > Chamaelirium > Chamaelirium japonicum. The sequence continues at coordinate 30,526,359 of OX393552.1, forward strand.
ATATCATTTCGCATTTCCATCGTCAACGAGAACGACAATCGTTGACATAGTTTTAAATTTTTCATAAATTTAGGACTGACTTTAAAGATTTCTTAGGAGAAGGTGGGAGTTTATTGCATTGGGATCAGACTTTGGACCCTGAATTAAATTTTTCTTGAATCAAAGTTCGGAAAATATCCATCCTCACCTACTTAGAAACAAAAATCATTTATGAATCAAGGATTCAAAAGGCTATTTTGAAGACTTGTGAATCTTTCAAAAAGACTAGCTATGATGTAATCGAATCGTCACATCAAAATCACACCACAAAGATAACCCCTCTCTTAGATTCTACAAACATCCCCCACAAGTCTTTATCAACTCGCAAAGCGCCTCATTTTCCATAAGCACCCCTTTTTTCTTCCAAGTAAGGATCAAAGACTAATTCTTATAGTACTAAACTAATGTACTCCGCATTGAAATTTAAGTCAAAGGTTTTGATATCATGGTCGATGATGTTGACTCGATTAGGATGGCCTACCACGACATAGCCATGTTACTTTTGGATTAATAGTAGGGCAAATTACAAAAACCTCCCCCGAACAATACACCTCGTTTCATATCAGTCCCTCAGCTATTTAACTATGCTCCGTTTGCATTTAGCCCCTCCATCAAGTTTTATTCCGAAAGTACCCTTGTCCTGGTAAGCATAAAAATATTTTAAAACAATTTTGTGTGTTATTGAAAACTGATATAGATACTTTCGGGATAAAAAGTTGGCTGAGGGGGATAAATACAGACAGAGCATAGTTTGGTGATTAACTTGTTCAAAAACAAGGTTGGCGGACCAATATGAAATGAGGTGTATAGTTCAGGAGCGGTTTTTATAATTTGCCCTTATTAGAGAAATGCTATTTGAACATACATTGAGGCATACTACTCTCGGATAAACCGGAGGGGGGGGGGGGTATTGGTCAACACTCTGCTACCAAGGGGCAATTTTTAAAGCGAATGATGGGATTCTAGTCCCTGCCTATCCTGGTTTGGTTTTGGGGATAGTCTTCCAGATAATTTCTTGTCTTCAGGATGCCGAGTAAGGGGGTGGATATTTTAGGTACCCACACGAGGTATCAGCCAACGCTCTGCTACCGAGCGGCGTTGAACCTGGCTATTACAATAGATATTCAGATTCTCCTTGCAAGAAAGAAATAGATACATACATACATACATACATACATGCATGTATGTGTGCATAATGGTGTAACATCGATCAGTGGTAGTGTGCTACCCAAACACACCAATCAAATCTTTATTTGCCTTGAATTTTCGAACAAGAATGTTACGTGAAAAACTGGGAAGAGAAGGATAGGAAGTGATGAAGTGGAAGCCTTCTGGTCTCCGTTGAGACCCAAGACTTCAGGCACAGCTGAAAGAAAGAAAAAGAGCTCGTTTGGAAGTCCAAGTCCAAGAAGATGCTTCTCTTTGGACCTTTTCAGAGTGCATATTTTCAACATATGTTGATTCAGCCCAGTGCCAAGAATAGTCACAATTCGCCGAAAATCGGCGCATCGAAGGCCTGCCAAAAAATTAAAAACAAAGACGGGGATTGATCGGCAATTTGGCGGTTTATCGAATGTTCTGAAAAATGGGTGAAAAAATCAAAAATGTCTGGTGGCTTGAATAGGACAAAATATTCAGTAGGGGTGGCAATGGGTTTTGTCGGGTCGGGTTCGTGTCGTGTCCAAAACCCCTAGACCCGGATCCGACCCGTCTAAATCCGTACCCAACCCGTTTATAAACAGGTAGACCCGATAAGACCCGTTTACCACAAGGGTTTATTCAGTTGATCCGATCTGACTCAACCCGACATTACCTGACAGACCCGCTGACACTATATATTATAGTATCAGATTGCGGGTAGACCCGACACGACCCGGTGAATTTTAAACGGGTCTTCCCGGGTCTACCGTATCCAGACCCTAAACCCGGACCCGACCCGTTTATTAAACGGGTCTATCGTGTCGACCCGTTTACGACCCGAACCCGTTTAGCGCTGACCCAGACCCGCTAACTTCGTGTCGGGTCCAAAATTGCCAGCCATATTATTCAGTAAAGGATTGGCGTGGTGCAACATACATCTCACAGCCATCTGATGCACTCACCATCGAAGGATGAATCACATGAAGACGTGCCGTCTAGGTGAATCATGCTCAGTCTCAAATTTTGTGCATCCCATCGGCTACAAGGACAGCTAACTGTGATCCTTTCTTCAATGGAGTGCGTCGGACAGTTATGCGTCGTGTTCAGTGGCAGACCCAGGAACCCCAAAGTTGAAAATTCATGGTTAAAATGCAATTATTCTACTTTCCGAGGGGCCATATGCAAAAATCTCTTAAAATATTATATATTACTCAAAATTGAAACGCTGCATATAATGGTATGTTCATGGTTTACCATCACCAGATAGGCTCTAACCAGGATATGTGTTTTAGCTAAGGTCAAATGACCATTTTACCTTCAATATCATTCGTGGTTTACCATCGATTTTCGCTAAGTAATTTAGTTTCAAGGATTGTTATGTAAATATAAAATGTTCAAGAGTTAATATGCAGTTAGTCTACCTTCCATGTAGGGGTGCATAGAAAACCGGTGGAACCAGAGAACCGAACCGTACGGTTTGGTTCGGTTTATAGCAGGATCGGTTCGGTTCTAGTTCCCAAAGTGCAGAATCGTAGGGGACCGGTTTAGTTCCCAGTTTTGGGTTCCGGTTATTCGAACCGAACCGATTCATGTATATGCATAATGCATTCATGGGTTAGGTAATACAGGTGATGCAGATAGGATCATTATGTAACGGGCCCTATCGATCTCTACAACGATATCATGTATTTGGCTTCAGGGTTGCTTGTTGTGTCCTCGGTTTTTTAATATTTTTTTATTTATATATGCTCTAGTGATGGAACTATGCTAACTTCTAGGGGTGCACAGAAAACTAGAGTGGAACCGGAGAACCCAACCGAACCAAATTGGTTGTATATGGTTCAGTTCGGTCTGGTTCCATACTCCATACGGTTCGGTTCTGGTTCCACATATTTGAGAACCATTGGGACCAGTTCGGTTCCTGGTTCATCCCAGTACCGGTCCAAATCGAACTGTGTGCACCCCTATTTCCACGCATGCGCGCACGGGGAGAGGAGGGGGGGGGGGGGGGGGGGGGGGGGGAGAAGATATATGCATAAATCTCTAAAAAAGGATGTATTTCTTGTAACTGAAATGCTAAATGTAGCAGAATGTCGTAATATTTCGTAATATAGCAGAATAGTTATGTCATTGGTGACATATAGAAGTTAATCATCAATGATATATAAGCTTAATTTATGTCATCAGTTGATGCGATTCAAGGCAATCTCTGTGTTCGCTGCAGCGAGCTTCAATGGATTCGCCTCTACAATTTCTTTTCCGGGGGCACCTTAAGCCTCTCAGAATTACGATAAGCCATTAGAAGCTATTGTCACTGGTGACATATAGAAGTTATGTCATCAGTGACATAATAGAAAATATATCACAGTAACATATAGAAGCATTGGCACCAGTGACATATAAGCATAAGTTATGTCACCAGTAATATATAGAAGTTATATCAACAGTGACATAATAGAAGTTATATCATAAATGACATAATAGAAGTTATGTCTCCAGTGACATATAGAATTTATATCATCAATAAGATAATAGAAGCTATATCATCAGTGACATAATAGAAGCTGTCGGGGGAAATTTTCACTGGTGAGGCCGCCCGACCTGCAAGGCAAGAAAAACGTGAGAATGGATGGCTCCGTGAGGAGCGAAGACCCTCTGACGCTCAAGTCAGTGATAGTTCGAAAGGGAGGAGGTTTAGAAGTAGAAAAATGTCTTGAGTTTCAGAATTTTGAATCTGTACTTTGGATCTGGAGATCGTACCTTTATAGACCTTTTGTAGATCGCCAGAGTCTGACATGTGGCCACTGTTTTTCGCACTTCTGCACCTTCACATGCCAGCCTACATGGGCCCTTTAATGGAGTTTGTCGTTTAGCCTGCCAAGCGGTGGCTAGGGGCCTCGAGGGGGGATGCACCGGTCTTGTCCATGTAAGGTGGATACTCCAGAAGGCTTCAGTTGGGGATGCTCTAAACCGACCTTGACCAACGAACGTGGCTCGCAATCGTCCATGTAGTTTCATGGGGGTGGTGACATCTGTCGACCCGTTACCGTCTTACTATAGGTGACACCCGCGAGCAGGTAGGCGAACTCCTTTGTTGTTACGTGATCGGGCGAGCTAATCGCGAGCTAACTGGGTGAGCCCTGAGCGAGCTGTGGGCGTTGAATCTTCTGAGGGGTTCTTTAAGCTATGCCAGGGGCAGCCTCTTCCGCGCTCGAGCCGACCACGTACGGTCAGAGCGAGCTCCCAGGCGAGTTGTAGGAGTTAGCCAGGGGTGACCTCTTCCGCGTGTGAGCCGATCGCGTGTGGTCAGGGTTATCTCCCAGGTGAGCGGTAGGCGTTAGCCAGGGGTGACCTTTTCGTGTGCGAGTTGATCGCGTGCTGTCAAGGCTAGCTCCCAGGCAAGTTGTGCCTCACAGTACCTCATGAAGGAGATCTCGAGGAAGATGCTACTCTATCTAAGGGATGTGGCGATCCGCTACTGCAAGAGGGTGTTAGCCAGGGACGACCTCTTCCGCGTGTGAGCAGATCACGTGCGGTCAGAGCGAGCTGTGGGCGTTAGCCAGGGGCAACCTCTTCCGTGTGTAAACCGATCGCATGCGGTCAGGGTGACCTCTCGGGCGAGCTGTGGGCGTTAGCCACGGGTGACTTCTTCCGCGTGCGAGCCGACCGCATGTAGTCAGGGCGAGCTCCTGGACGAGCTGTGGTGGACCTCACATCATTCAGTGGGGAAAAAGATAAGTCCTTCAAAAAGGGCACCTCGCGAGCAAACTGAACGCGTGCGAGGTATTTGTGAAGGCAGGGACCGGCTTCTTTGAGAATGTTCTTTGGACCCCAAGACCTACCCTGGTCACAAAGCTACTTACCCAAAAATCAGGGTTGGACTTGAATCTCAAGATCACCCCGGGAGGGGCTTTTTCTTTGGATACCCAAGGTCGCCCAGAGTGTGCCTAAAGACAAAGGTGATCTCCCTGAGGATTTTTGTCGTCTCGTCATGTCCTCCCTTGCTACTGCCACGTGGACGACGAGCCGGTGACATTTTTAGCACCATTTTGAGGGAGTGGCTGGATCTAATCCCGCTCACTCAAGAGCCCGGCGAGGTTGTCGTGATAGAGTAGCGGGCACACGGGCTGCTCTCTGACGAGGTTGAGTACAAGCTGATCACTTACAGGCGATGCGTGCGATCTTATCACATGCGAGCCGTTTCCGAGGGTGAGATTGCTACCATGAGGATCCGCATCTTTGTCTGTCATATCACATTAATGCAGCACCAGATCAGGACCCAAGGAGCCGAATCTCATCATGATGCATCACGGGATCTTGTACGGCGTCGAGCCACGCGTCGCTCATTGGTTGGTCAGAGACCGGTCAGAGGGGACACCACTGGCGCCATCTCAGTTCCCGCGCACGCACAAGGGTACGTGGTGTGTTTTGATTGGGAGACGGATTATGTCGTATCGATCACCACCGTGTCGCCTCACACGTCGCACTCGTCATTAAATGTCAATCGCTTTACTTGTCTTTATTGAACTTATAAATAGGGGGTGGGTGAGGATTTCTACCTATCTTTACTGCGAACAGCTCTCCCTTCCTGCTCGCTCTTGCATCTACTTCAGCTTTCTTCTCTTCTTTCTAATAGCGACCTCCGCTGCTTCTGGTTCTGAGGTGGTGATGAGCACGACTGCGACTCCTATTGCAGTCCCAGTAGTTTCTGCCCCTATGCTTGATCTTCATGTTCATGAAGTCCCTCCGTCTCTGGAGACCGAAGTTCCAGCACCAGAGCAAGAGACGACGATGGTTTAGCTCAAGGACTCCATCGGCATGCCGATTGCCAAGAGTATCAACGCGGCCATCGACCTCTCTTCCAACCTCTTGGTTGCCGATATGGCACTCTCGGGGAGACCGTGGACAGGGACCATGATCTCCGTGGGGCTACTATGGTCTGAGCTCAGGCTCCCCTTGAGCCACCTAGTAGGCGAGTTCCTGGAGTTGACAGGGCTATGCCCTACTCAGCTCACCAGGAACTCCTGGGGGGTGTTGTACGGGCTCTCCCAGCTCGAACCGCCCTTAACATGAAGATCCCCTTGAGCTACCTACTCAAGAAGCGGTTCCTGAAGTCAGGACCAGTCTATAGCAAAGTCGGTTGCGGCGTCTTCTACCCCGTCAGGCGGCTAGGCGAGGTACTTCCCTTCTCCGCCATCGAAAGCAAGGACCGCTACTGGAAGGACTTCCCTTTCATGGTCGTTGGGGGGTGGCGAGGGTGACATAGTGGGGTTCCCTCTCTTCCGGGCCGACCCACCCAATCTGTCTTAAGAGAAATTGTCCTCTTTCGGTTGAAAAGAGGAAGTGCATCGATCCCGGCAAGGAGCGATCATTTGACGAGGCTATCCTGCACTACCTGGGGGGGCGTTGCTCCGGACTTTCCATTCCAGCTCAAGGATGCCAGGTCAGGGGCTATTCTGCTAAAGCAGAAGGTAGTCCGCAAGAGGAAGACCACCACTCCCCCCAAATCCGTAGCGAACAAGGGAGGTAAGGGTATTGGGGGTCCAAGCGATAATCCCTGGAGGAAGACAGGAAGGATGGCGGCTTCCCCTATCAACATCGCCAATCCCGACACCCTAGAGATGCTCGGCCAAGCCGCCACCGCCACCTCACAGCAACTCCATCCTAGGTCAGCAACAAGCCCCTCTCATCCCTGCTACTTCTTCCATTGCTTCTACTACGGGCCCCACTAGGGAGACACCCATAGTCACACAAAAATTGTGTTTCCTTGAGCCTAACGATCCTGATGTCGAGCTCCTGCTAACTATGGCGGAGGTTGAGTCCGGAATGGCGTGCATTCTGATGGGGAATTTTTCGGGCAATCTTTTAGTCCCTCTTCGGGTCGCTATGATGACCCCCGAGATGGAAGCTCAGGGGAAGAGGGAGCCTGTTCAACCATCCACCCCCGGCCCCTAAGTCGGCACCGGGCTCGTCGATCCGGACCGGCTAGCTCATGAGGCATTCCTGAGCGAGCAAGCGAAGCAGCAGCGGCAAAAAGCCCTCCAGGAGGTGGGGCTTGATTCGGTGCTTGACTAGACGAGCTCGGACGATGAAGAGCCAGATCGACCAGAGGCTTTCCCTCAAATCACCCTCGGCATGCAAGCAGCGGGTGAGCAGCCTCAAGCACCACCTCCAACAACTCCCTCAGTGAGGGCTGCGGCCCTATAGGGCAAAGTTCCATTGCCTACCTCAGGTACGAACACCTTGAGGGAAAGAGATCTGGATGTTTCTGCCTCTACTGTGGCCCTCTGTCCTCCCTCTCTGCCCGGACTGGCTCTTCCAAGCCCGCCTGCGATGGCAGATCAGGCCGAGGTCGATCCCCTGGGGGACCTGGGGGACTTGGTCTACAAGCCTCCTCCCCTGGTTGACATAGGGTCCGAGTCATCAAGATCGGGCTCTGAGGCTTTGAGCTCGGAGTCAGAGTCCCAAGGCAGAGAAACAGGCAACCTCGCCCCAGAGGGTAGAGAAGGCTGCATCCCGGAGACTCCTCCTCCGTCCCCTATGGCCACAGTGCCTGCTCCCAACATCACTTCCACTTTGGGCCCCGACGATCAAAGTGGCCCGGGGACTCAGCTTTCTTCCGGCAAAGAGGCCAGGGTACCTCACTATCTCCGTGAGATCTTTGGCCGCAATATCTTCGCCCGATCTCCATACATCACCCTCTATAACAAACTCGCCGAGGTAACACGCTTGTCTTTTCTCCTTTCCTTTAGCTTCATTCCCTGATAACTTTACTTGTCTTTTTCAGGTGGAGAAAAAGAATAAGGCCCTTGCCACGGAGGTTGCCGCCGTCGGTGGAGACCTCGTCGCCTTGTTCGACGCTTTCCTTCTGGGATCTGAACGCAAGGTGGACGAGCATATCTATCAACTCTGCCAAGTAGACCGCTCCGGTGAGAGAGCAGAGGTGGAGGAGTTGAGAGCAGGGCTGGCATTGGCAGAGGAAGCACGTGCCCAATTTACCGTCGAGCTCCAAGAAGATAGGATGGCTAAGGAGACGGCGCAAGCAAAAATGGCCAAACTCCTGAGCGAGGTGACTACCTTGAAGGCCAAAATTATCGCGATGAAGAAGGTGCATTCCAAGCCTGCAAGCCCAGCAAAGACGCCTCCAGGCCCAGCTGGAGGAGCTCCTCAAGAAGGGCGCTGCCACTGCCGTCGATAAATACAAGGCAGAGAGGTCGAAGAAGAGGCACCGAGGGGATGACAGTGGGGCGGACACGAGCAAACCATGAACTCATCGTCCTTATTGTTGTAATTGTTTTTTGACGTAATGAAACCTTCTTTAGTCCACCTTCGTCTTTGTTATTTTCATTTTTGTTGTCTGTGAGTTCCCCGATGTGGTCGTTCAACGGTCTCGAGGGTCCTACCCCGAACGAGGTAGCTAAATCATATAAAAAGTTACAATAATAAAAAAAACGATATGCAAACAGGAAACACGACATAATCAGTAAATCACAAATTGATCCTTGAGCTCGGAAAATCAATGAAACACAAATTTAATAATTCAAAACTTCAAGAACCCAAGGATTAAATATTTTATTTTGAAAAGCAAATTAAGTGCTAGCTGCACCCTGCCCAGCTAAGTTCCCTCTGCAACTCCGATTACTGGACATGCCCTCAGCTCGGCCATTGGCGACATTCGCACCTCCCGGCGGCCTCACCTAATCCAAGCTTCGAGGAGTTACCAAAAGATTTTCAAGCCGCCTGAGCGGGTGGTCGCCCATTCAGATCCCCCTAGATCATCCCAGGGTGCTTCCTATAATGGCATGTGAATGTGAAGGGCCTCGTGTTAGGATTGATGTGTTCTAAGCTTGTAAAACTTTATGTTTTGGTCTAATAAAGATTGATAGTTATTAATATATGAGATGCATATAGGTGCGTAACATAGTTACGTGTTCTTTAGAGAACAAAGAGCCATGGTTATATGGTAGTCCACTGAGTTGAAGACTAAGTGGATTGGTCCCGTATAACCTAAATAAGTTCGCAGCTATGATCAGGTTGGTCGCCTCATCATGTTAAGCTGCTGGCGATGACAGTTCATGGGATGTCTTCACCATGGTCATCACCAGGCACAGTGTCTGTGGCTGAACGGAACTAACACGGTGTACAGATCAGTGAGCAGACACTGGTACACTAAGCCGTGTTTCTGCTTAGGGTAAAACGGTCCTAAACCCTGAGGAACCACGACTGATGGACTAACCAGTTGCGTGGTGCTTTGGCGCACCAATGTGTAAGGGTCCATATGCAGTGATCCAAAACCACGGTGTACTGGGTTACCCGACTGGTGTTGCATTAGCGTGTCACTCCTGCAGGCCATCCACACCCCTGATGGGAGGTGCGTTCCTTGGTGTGACTTACACTGTACCAAACCCAGGCCTGGTGGTCATCAGTTTGACTGTTGACCGGGTTCGATTACTCGACGGGGTAATCAGAGGTACGATGTATAGGTCAACCTGGAAGGAACCAAGTCATATGATCGTTCGAGTCTGACGGTAGTCTTCACCGCTCGAAGTGAATCATGGCATCAAGTGGAGGGACAGCGAGTTTACTACTACTAAGCGGAGAGCAGGGGTATGATGGAGAACATAGTAAGTCTGGGTGAATTGGAGTACAGCCTGCGTCACACTCTGGGTGGCTACGCAAGTTAACTCGAGCTCAGAGGATCGATGGTACACTCGGGTAGTGTGTCGATCGAGCTTGAGTTGGAAGCCATGAACCCCGGTCCCTGATGGTTCCACCTTATCAACATTATGTACGGTTCTTGAACCGTCTCCTCGGAACACCATAAGCATGAGGAAGAAAGAAGTATACGCTCCGTGTGTGCTTGGCACTAGAGCACAGTAGATGCGTAACTACATACGAGTACTAAGGGTTGAGCCCGAGACTAGTGCAGAGTCGTATGTAGTAATCCCTAGCCATAAGTGAACTTCGCTGCATAGGTGCGATGCACCGGGGTATGTTGCGAGTTGACTAGTTGACTTTGCTAGAGGCACCCTCCGGTGGCCTCAGTTAATAGTAAGTAACTAGTAGATATCACTTAAGTAATGGCCGCTAGGTATCGCACGCTAGAAATGGTCAAAATGAGGCGTCGGGGCGTTTTGGTAAAAACCTCACTCTGCCGGACCTCACTGTTGGCCGATCCTAGTGGTGGGACACCTCACCAGGGCCGACCCTATGATGTAGGGATGAGAATCCCTCATCTATAGGGCCGGCCATATAGATAGGGATGGGGCGATAAATCGGTTAAGATCGAGCCCTAAAAAAGTGGGAAAACGGATAAATACGCGGAGAGATAAAAAGGAGATAATGGAGAGATAATGAGAGGGAGTTATTATCCCCTTGGATCCTTATCCAAGGGGGGATGGCTGGCCCTATAAAGGGAGCTATGGGCGCCGGCCCCATGTGATGAAAAATCTGAACCCCCTCTCTCTCTAATCTCTCTAGTTCTCTCCCTAATCTCTCTCCGTTTTCCGCTTGCTACTTCGTCTTCCTCGCGTGGAGTTCTGAAGAAGGAGAAGGGTCGTTCTTCGGAGGCACTCAGAGATCCGAGAGTGACGTTCCGTGCATCGTGTGAGATCGGGTGAACAAGAAGGTAACATCTCCAATCGTACCGTCGGCATCTTCGCGAACGATCTTCCGTCACCATCGACAAAGAAGACAATTCTCCACGGTTAAAAGATCCGTACGAAAGGTATGTGTAATCTAACATGTAGATCTAGCGAGCATTATGATTTGCATCCATGCTAGTTAATCATTACGCTAGATTGCCGTTAGGGGTTTTCGATTCTCGTGCATACACATGCACACATATGTAGATTAGTTTCAATGAAAGTTTAAATCGTGTAACGTGCACCATGAACGGTCTTTCGACCGCCAAATCGTTTCCGCTGCGAGCCTCTGACCCGGATTAAATTCCAGCAATTGGTATCAGAGCCGCATTAGTGGTGTACGTTTCACGTTTTTCATGAAACGAACATGTGTGCGCATGATGAATGCGTGAGATCATCGGGGTTCATACGCTTAGATCATGCATATGTATAGATTGTGCTTGTTCTATTAATCATTCTTGCAGGGCGCCGCTATAAAAAATCTAGATCTATGTTTTGTGCTTGCTACCGGGGGTCGGACCCCGAGTTAGTAATTGTCTGGATTTGCTTTCTGTGTGTGGATATGTAATTGAGCCATAGATTGGGCGAGCGATGGGGTTTGTCCATCCTCGGTTTCCCATGGCTTTTTCTTAGGTGTGTTTTCTTTTCTTTCTAGGAAATTGTGTACGACCGAGCACTTGCTCGTAGCGTACTAGACTTTTTCGGTTACAGATCGAGAAGAAAGATGTGCCAAAGAAATCCACCATCGGGAGCGGAAGCGGAACCCTGAAGGATGAAGACGATCCGGCAAAGTGTTCGCGAGCGCGACGAAGAAGCCGGACCGAGGAACCTTGCAAAGAAAGCTAGATGCCTGCGCTGTGCTAATTAGGTTCAGGGGTCGGACCCTGAACTTAATTCAGTTTATTTAATGGTTGCTTTCTTTAATTAGTTCTTTATGCTTCATATCGAACCCCGATGAGATAATGTGATTATCTGTCTTCAGAGGGATGCCTTTCCCCTCCGGTCCAAGCGACTGTTTGAGGATAGGATCCCGCTAGATGATGCCTATTATTTAGTTGACTTTTGATGTTAGTGGGATCCCATCACATATGGTTATGCCACCATTAGGAGAGCACCCGACTAGTCGGGTGTGCCTATTTGGCCAGCATCGAAATCAAAGATGAGATGGAGATCCATTGAACATCAATTGTCAAATCTATAAGCGAGGCGCCATGACTAGTGGGAGTCCTTTCCAGTGAGTCTGACTCTAGGATTAGCTCCAGAGCATTAGCGTGATAACCAATTTTGCAAAGCATCGATACTCTTGGAATATGTAATGTGACCCTTGAATGGAGAAATCCACTTGAGGCAGGGACTATGATATTCCGAGAGTGATTAATGCTAGGCGAAAGGTTTGAACGCTAGTGGGAGCATGGTGTGACCAGGGTCTAGTATTTAGGAGGTCGCTACCTTTGCATTTGCATAAATTCATACTCGCAAAATAACCCTCAGATTTATAAGGGATGCAAGAGAGGACTTTTATAAGATCCTCTGGCCTCCACGGCCAGTCGTTTTGTGTTTGGGTGGGGATGCATAACTTCACACCCCCTAGGGTGGGAGCTGTGTGTTTCCATGACAAATTACTTAATGACCTCCCTGTGGATATGGCGATTACGGGGCCAGGAGAGAAGGGCTTTTCATTCCACCCTAGTGGGGGCCGCATGAACTCCCGTGTCGTAATTGCTTAGGCTCATGGGTAAGCATCCTAAGTACACGTGAGGTATTCGTTGCGAAGACAATGGTGATCACGTGGTACTGGCCGAAAGATAACCATGGTCCATCACAGCCCTTAGTTGGCAGATTTGGATAGGGTCAAGGAAAAGGCCCGTGTAAGCGGATTGACGTTGTATGATGCCCCCTAGGGCAGGTACAGCCGATTCCGAGATCTTACATACATGGTTAATTAATCCATAGAGATGGCTTCGCTTGAGGGTAGCGTCGACATATGGATATAATTAGCTTGTTTTAAAAATCCATAAAATAAGTTTTTATGCATACTCATTATTCAATCTTTATTTTCAGATGACTAAGTTAGACCCCCTGTCGGCCATCCTAAATGACCACAAACTTACCGGTCCCAACTATGAGGATTGGAAGCGCAACCTGTACCTGGTCCTAAGGATTGGTAAACATATGTCAGCCCTTAATGACCCTGAGCCAGATTTGCCAGGACCCAATGCCACAGAGGCACAGTTAAAGGCATTCACTGACTGGAAGGAATCTAATGAGATATGTAAATGCTATATAATAGCATCCTTGCAAACAACTCTGCAGAAGCAAGTCGAGGAGATGCCCGACGCTTCTGACATGATGTTGTACTTGAAGGAGATGTTTGAAGGTCACAATCGCGTTACGCGATACCTTACCATCAAGAAACTCGTCGGCACTAAGATGTCCAATGGGACGCTGGTTCGGGAACACATGATGAAAATGTTTGGGTTCCAGAACGAACTAGCTACCATGGACATTGTGCTAGAAGGCGAGGTGATGACAGACATCTTCCTCTCGTCACTGTCTGGAGCCTTTGAAGGCTTTGTCACCAACTTTAATTTGAACAAGTTGGCTATGACAAATACAGAGCTTCTGGGAGCTCTCCAGGCAGCTGAGGATGGCTTCAAGCAGAAGGGCGAAGCACTTCACGTGCAACGCAGATCCTTCAAGAAGCCTGGTAAACCTCAGGGCAAGAAACATAAAAGGAAACCTAAGTCACTGCCTGTGCAGGACTCTGCTGGAGCCTCTGGGTCTGGAGAATCAAAGAAACCGGGCACGAAGTGCTTCCGGTGTGGCCAGAAGGGTCATTGGAAGAAGGACTGCAAGAAGCCTCAGAATGCTGGTGAAGGTAATCTACAACTCTTAGTTGTTGAATCATTTCTTTCAAGTAATAGTACTTTTGCTAGTTGGATTGTGGATTCTGGATCCACTAACCATGCCTGTAACTCTCTTCAGGGGTTTCGGGAAAGCAGAAGATTGCTTGATGGAGAGGTGACCCTGAGCATGGGAACTGAGGCCGTGGCTGCTGCTGAAGCTATTGGAGATGTTAATCTTAGTTTTTCGAATAATAAGACTTTGACTCTTAGAGATGTCTTTTATGTACCGTCCTTGCGACGTAACTTAATTTATGTTTCTTCTTTAGTTAATGAAGGTTATTCAGTTTATTTTGATGCTTCTGGTGTGTCGTTTAAACTGAATGGAACTTTTATAATAAGAGGAATGGTTCAGAATCATCTCTATGTTGTAAGTCCTAAATTTGAAAAAAGGATAACATAATAACTTCAGCATTTAATGTTAATTCATCTAAGCGTAAGAATCCTTCAGAAAATTTAACCCACCTGTGGCACTTACGACTTGGGCATATTGCCTTAGATAGGATCCATAGAATGGTGAAGGCCGGGCTTCTGGAAACAGATCCTACGGAGATCCTTCCCACCTGTGAATCCTGCCTGGAAGGCAAGATGACCAAGAGGTCCTTTAAAGGCAAATGAGTAAGAGCTACTGAGGTGTTAGAGTTAATCCATTCGGATGTGTGTGGACCCATGAACGTCAAGGCGATAGGAGGCCATGAGTATTTCATCACATTCATTGATGATTACTCGAGATATGGTTACATTTACCTGATGCATCGGAAGTCGGAATCCTTTGACATGTTCAAAGAGTTCAGGGCTGAAGTAGAAAAGCAGACAGGTAAATATATAAAAACCCTTCGATCAGATCGAGGAGGTGAATACCTATCTGACGAGTTCCTAGGGTATTTGGTGGAGCATGGGATAAAATCCCAGTTAACTGCTCCAGGTACCCCACAACAGAATGGAGTTTCCGAGAGAAGGAATCGAACCTTGTTGGACATGGTTCGTAGCATGATGAGTTACGCCAGTTTACCAATGACCTTTTGGGGATATGCCCTACAAACAGCAGTTTATATTCTGAATCACGTTCCGTCTAAGTCAGTGCCTCTGACCCCTAGAGAACTGTGGTCAAAGCGAAAGCCATTGATACAGCATTTCAGAATATGGGGATGCCCTGCACATGTGCGAAGGGATAAGAGGGAAAAGATGGAATCTAAAACCAGAGTATGCTTATTTGTAGGGTATTCCAAGGAGACCAAAGGTGGTCTATTTTATGATCCTAAGGAAAAGAAAGTGATCGTTTCTACGAACGCCTATTTCCTAGAACAGGATTATATTGTGGACCACAAACCTACTAGTAAGGTAGTTCTGGATGAACTGCTGGGTACTAGTTCAGATAGCGCATCCAAAAGCATAGTGGGAGCTGACATTACAGATAATAATATACCAGATACTGTAGAACCTGTTAATCCTGTAACACCACCACCACCTCGTCGCAGTGGGAGAAACATCAGAGCTCCTGACAGATACTATGGAGAAACCTTATTGGTTGATCCAGAGGGTCAGGAGGATGACCCACTGAGCTACGATGAGGCAGTGGGAGCTTCTGACAGCTCTGACTGGTAAAAGGCTATGGAGGTAGAAATTGAATCAATGTCCCATAACGCAGTCTGGACTCTTGTTACACCATCATCCAATATTAAACCTATTGGGTGTAAGTGGGTGTATAAGAAGAAGAGAGGATCCGATGGTACAATAGAGACTTATAAAGCTAGATTAGTTGCCAAGGGTTACACCCAGAGAGAAGGGATCGACTTTGACGAAACCTTCTCGCCGGTAGCTATGATAAAGTCTATTCGGATCCTCCTATCCATTGCAGCCCATTATGACTGGGAGATCTGGCAAATGAATGTCAAGACAGCATTCCTTAATGGAAATTTGGAAGAAGACATTTATATGATTCAGCCACCAGGCTTTGAGTCAGAGGGTCAGGAACATCTAGTTTGCAAGTTGCAGAAGTCCGTTTATGGACTAAAGCAAGCATCTAGAAGTTGGAACATCCGTTTTGATCAGGCAATCCAGTCATATGGATTTACTCAAAACGAGGATGAACCATGTGTATACAAGAGGACTGATAAGACCACAGTAGTATATTTAATACTTTACGTAGACGATATTCTGCTCATTGGAAATGATGTAGGAACATTGTCAACGGTAAAGGTCTGGTTGTCAACACAGTTCGATATGAAAGACCTAGGTGAAGCGAGTTATGTTTTGGGGATCAAGGTAACACGTGATCGCCATAACAGGATTCTCTCGCTGTCACAGGCTGCGTATATAGATAAGGTTATGGCTAGATTTGACATGCAAAACTCCAAGAAGGGTTTTGTGCCATTTAGACATGGTATAAAACTGTCTAAGGATCAATGTCCTAAGACACCTGAGGAGAGAGCAGAAATGCAGAAGATACCTTATGCTTCGGCATTAGGTAGTCTAATGTATGCTATGCATTGTACAAGGCCTGATATCTGTTTCGCAGTAGGAATGATGGGTCGGTTTCAGTCGAATCCGGGTCCAGATCACTGGACAGCTGTGAAGTGTATACTCAAGTACCTTCGTAGAACAAGGGACTATGAGTTGGTTTACACTGGACAAGAACTGACGCCGATTGGATATACAGATTCTGACTTTATGTCAGATTTAGAATCCAGAAAGTCGACATCAGGTTTTGTGTTTGTGCTAGGAGGAGGAGCGGTTAGTTGGCAGAGTGTGAAGCAGAAATGCATCGCAGACTCTACCACAGAGGCTGAGTACGTTGCAGCGTGCGAGGCAGCCAAAGAGGCGGTATGGCTCAAGAAATTCCTTACGGATTTGGGATGTGTACCAGAGGCCCAGTTACCTATTGTGCTTTACTGCGACAATAGTGGGGCGGTAGCACAAGCTAAGGAGCCAAGACATCACCAAAAGGGGAAGCACATCGAGCGCAAGTTCCACTTGATTCGGCAGTTTCAAAAGCAAGGGCGAGTAGCGGTGACGCAGATTGCATCTACAGATAATGTTGCTGATCCTTTCACAAAGGCAATACCTACCAAGGCATTCGAGCGACATGTGGACGCGATGGGAGTCAAAACCGTTTTGCTTCGCTAGACCAAGTGAGAGATTGTTAGGATTGATGTGTTCTAAGCTTGTAAAACTTTATGTTTTGGTCTAATAAAGATTGATAGTTATTAATATATGAGATGCATATAGGTGCGTAACATAGTTACGTGTTCTTTAGAGAACAAAGAGCCATGGTTATATGGTAGTCCACTGAGTTGAAGACTAAGTGGATTGGTCCCGTATAACCTAAATAAGTTCGCAGCTATGATCAGGTTGGTCGCCTCATCATGTTAAGCTGTTGGCGATGACAGTTCATGGGATGTCTTCACCATGGTCATCACCAGGCACAGTGTCTGTGGCTGAACGGAACTAACACGGTGTACAGATCAGTGAGCAGACACTGGTACACTAAGCCGTGTTTCTGCTTAGGGTAAAACGGTCCTAAACCCTGAGGAACCATGACTGATGGACTAACCAGTTGCGTGGTGCTTTGGCGCACCAATGTGTGAGGGTCCATATGCAGTGATCCAAAACCACGGTGTACTGGGTTACCCGGCTGGCGTTGCATTAGCGTGTCACTCCTGCAGGCCATCCACACCCCTGATGGGAGGTGCGTTCCTTGGTGTGACTTACACTGTACCAAACCCAGGCCTGGTGGTCATCAGTTTGACTGTTGACCGGGTTCGATTACTCGACGGGGTAATCAGAGGTACGATGTATAGGTCAACCTGGAAGGAACCAAGTCATATGATCGTTCGAGTCTGACGGTAGTCTTCACCGCTCGAAGTGAATCATGGCATCAAGTGGAGGGACAGCGAGTTTACTACTACTAAGCGGAGAGCAGGGGTATGATGGAGAACATAGTAAGTCTGGGTGAATTGGAGTACAGCCTGCGTCGCACTCTGGGTGGCTACGCAAGTTAACTCGAGCTCAGAGGATCGATGGTACACTCGGGTAGTGTGTCGATCGAGCTTGAGTTGGAAGCCATGAACCCCGGTCCCTGATGGTTCCACCTTATCAACATTATGTACGGTTCTTGAACCGTCTCCTCGGAACACCATAAGCATGAGGAAGAAAGAAGTATACGCTCTGTGTGTGCTTGGCACTAGAGCACGGTAGATGCGTAACTACATACGAGTACTAAGGGTTGAGCCCGAGACTAGTGCAGAGTCGTATGTAGTAATCCCTAGCCATAAGTGAACTTCACTGCATAGGTGCGATGCACCGGGGTATGTTGCGAGTTGACTAGTTGACTTTGCTAGAGGCACCCTCCGGTGGCCTCAGTTAATAGTAAGTAACTAGTAGATATCACTTAAGTAATGGCCGCTAGGTATCGCACGCTAGAAATGGTCAAAATGAGGCGTCGGGGCGTTTTGGTAAAAACCTCACTCTGCCGGACCTCACTGTTGGCCGATCCTAGTGGTGGGACACCTCACCAGGGCCGACCCTATGATGTAGGGATGAGAATCCCTCATCTATAGGGCCGGCCATATAGATAGGGATGGGGCGATAAATCGATTAAGATCGAGCCCTAAAAAAGTGGGATAACGGATAAATATGCGGAGAGATAAAAAGGAAATAATGGAGAGATAATGAGAGGGAGTTATTATCCCCTTGGATCCTTATCCAAGGGGGGATGGCCGGCCCTATAAAGGGAGCTATGGGCGCCGGCCCCATGTGATGAAAAATCCGAACCCCCTCTCTCTCTAATCTCTCTAGTTCTCTCCCTAATCTCTCTCCGTTTCCCGCTTGCTACTTCGTCTTCCTCGCGTGGAGTTCTGAAGAAGGAGAAGGGTCGTTCTTCGGAGGCACTCAGAGATCCGAGAGCGACGTTCCGTGCATCGTGTGAGATCGGGTGAACAAGAAGGTAACATCTCCAATCGTACCGTCGGCATCTTCGCGAACGATCTTCCGTCACCATCGACAAAGAAGACAATTCTCCACAGTTAAAAGATCCGTACGAAAGGTATGTGTAATCTAACATGTAGATCTAGCGAGCATTATGATTTGCATCCATGCTAGTTAATCATTACGCTAGATTACCGTTAGGGGTTTTCGATTCTCGTGCATACACATGCACACATATGTAGATTAGTTTCAATAAAAGTTTAAATCATGTAACGTGCACCATGAACGGTCTTTCGACCGCCAAATCGTTTCCGCTGCGAGCCTCTGACCCGGATTAAATTCCAACACCTCGGTCATGTTTAAAGTCCCCTAGACAATAGACTACCCCGATGATCTCAAGGTCATTCAGAACGGCCATTGAGAACCCCAGTCTTGCTTTAAGTTTACATGACAGCTGACTGTCTTTTGAGGAAACTGCATGCGAGCTAATCGCGTGTGAGCTAATCATGTGCGAGCTGTTTCTTTATGGAAGCTGCGTGCGAGCAGATCACGTGTGAACTAATTCTTTATGGAAGTTGTGTGCGAGCTGATTTTTTATGGAAGCTGCGTGTGTGCTGATCGCGTGTGAGCTGATTCTTTATGGAAGCTGCGTGCGAGCTGATCTCGTGCGAGTTGATTCTTTATAGAAGCTGCGTGCGAGCTAATTCTTTTAGATCACTATCAAGCACAAATTTGAAAAACAACTCATTTAGCTTCAAGCACCCTTTATTCTACAAAAATGATCTACAAAAGGGTGCCTACGTGCTATGGATAATATTTTCGAAAATGGATGGCATTCCAGGGTCACTCTAGGAGGTTGTCGTCTGCGGTCATCAACCTATCCTCCCGTGTCGTGTACTATGTAGGAGCCTTTCTAGTTTGCTACGAGCTTTCTAGTGTTAAGCTCTTGCGTGTTAGCACATTTCTCATTACAAGATCGCCAGATCTGAACGCCCGATGGCGAACTCTCTTGTCATAGGAATGCTTCATTTCTTGTCTATAACCGGCAAGATGTAGGTCTGTGAGCTCTCTTCGCTCCTCGAGCTAGTCAAGGGAGTCGATGAGTAGGTCGTCATTATCGACCTCACCCATGGCAAGCATCCTTTCCAAAGGTACCTCCGCTTCTACGAATAAGACGGTTTCGCAACCGTAGGTGAGACTAAAAGGCGACTCATTCGTCGAGCGACATAGAGTGGTTAGATAAGCCCACAATACTTCATCGAGCTCTTTCTCCCATAGCACCTTCATTCCTTCCAACCTCTCCTTGAGGTTGTCCAGGATCACCCAATTAGTCGCTTCGGCTTGCCCGTTGCTCTGGGGGTATCTCGGAGAGAAAAATCTCAGATCAACTCCATGCTCGGCATAGAAGCTTTTGATCAAGCGGTTGTCGAACTGACGCCCATTATCCGTGATGAGTACATGAGGCAGGTCGAACATATAAAAAATGTTCTTCCACAGTAAGTCCTTCACTTGTTTCTTGCCGATCTTGGCCAACAGAATTGCTTCCACCCATTTGGTGAAGTAGTCTGTGGCAACCAAGATGAACTTCTTTTGCTGTGTAGATACAGGGAATGGTCCGATTATATCGAGCCCCCACTGTTGGAAGGGCCAGGGGCTTACCAGAGGTGCTCTTCTGCGGACAAGTGGTTGATGATGGTGTGCTTTGATATTGAAGACACTTTTGCACGGTCTTGACAGCATCTTGAGCAAGGGTGGGCTACCAATACCCCTACCTCATTACCTTCCCGGCTAGAGACCGCTCGTCGGAGTGGTTGTCGAACTCTCTGAAGTGAAGGTGATCTAGCACTTCATTAGCCTTAGGGGGCTAAACTCACCTGAGGTTGGCACCGCCAAAGGACTTTCTGAAAAGGTGACCCCAACGGATGAGATACCGACCGACACTCTTCTATATTCGTCAAGCTTCTTCCTTATCACCGGGGAGCTCGCCTTCTCGGAGGTAGCAAATGATTAGCATGGTTCAACCGGCGGGGATTACCTCGGATGAGGTTAGATTTACTGCGCTCTCACCAAGTTGGATTCGGGGGCGATCTTGCACTTCGATCACTATCTGCCGGACTTCGAGACCTCCGAGCAGAGAGGTAGTGTTGGTGAGGGCGTCAGCTCGCTTATTGTCAGACCGAGGGATTTACTCGAACGAAATATTTCCGAACGTCATGGCCATGCCCTTTACGAGATCTACATAGCTCTCCATTCGCGTATCCGGGAGGCGTAGTCGCCGTTGATTTGGCAAATGATCAGCTGGGAGTCACTGAAGACTTCAAGCTTTCTTACACTGACGTTACTAGCGAGCTCTAGGCCGGCTAAGAGCGCTTCGTACTCCACCTCGTTGTTCGTGGCTGCAAAATCTAGCCAAACGGATTTCATAAGGATTACCTCTTTGGCGATTAGCGCGATCCTGATCTATGCTCCGAAGACGTTGGACGAGCCGTCGATGAAGAGCTTCCAATCTCCAGCAGCTGCCAATTCGGTCTGGAAGTGGTCTCAAGGTTCATCGAGGAACCTCGTCTTCCCTGGGTGCGCTTACGTCGGCTCATCTTCTTCAGCGGGATTAGCTCTTTAGACGGGAAGTCCACCAAAAAATCAGCAAAAGCTTGCCCTTTGATCGCCGTTCACGAGGCGTACTCCAATCTGTAGGCAGCAAGCTCGATAGACCAACGGTAAAGCCTCCTAGCCACCGAAGGTTTTGAGAGCGTGCTCTTCAGGGGGTGCTTAGTGATGATTCTGATGGGATGCGCCGAAAACTAAGGATGGAGCTTTCTCGCAATCAAGACAAAAACAAAGGGCAACCTTCTCGATGGGTCGATACCACAGCTCGGCAGGGAGCATGGTGTGGTTCACGAAGTATACAGGCTTCTCCAACTTCGCTTCCTCCAAGACGAGGACTCCGCTCACCGCATGCTTGGTCACAGATAAATAGTCACTGAGCTCGTCTCCAAGCTAGGCGCTGCCAGGTTAGGAGGGCTATCTAGGTAATCCTTGACCCTTTGGAACGCAAGCTCGCACTTCTCATCCCAACGGATGGCAGCTCTTTTACGAAGCAGCTCGAACAAAGGCCGATAATTATCGGAAGATTTCGAGATAAAGCGACCTAGCGCCGCGATCTGTCTGCTCAACATCTGGACTACTTTTCGCGTCCTTGGAGAGGGCATCTCGACGAGCGCTCTAATTTGTTCGGGGTCGGCCTCGATCCCACGATGGGTGACCAGGCACCCTAGGAACTTTCCAAAGGTCACTCCGAATGCACACTTCACCGGGTTAAGCTTCATTTTGAATTTTCTCAAAACGTCGAACACTTCTTTGAGATCGGCAATATGTCATTCTCATTCCTGATTCTTCATCAAGAGGTCGTCTACATAGACCTTGATACTC
This sequence comes from Chamaelirium japonicum, assembly GCA_947650365.1. Taxonomy (NCBI): domain Eukaryota; kingdom Viridiplantae; phylum Streptophyta; class Magnoliopsida; order Liliales; family Melanthiaceae; genus Chamaelirium; species Chamaelirium japonicum. The sequence continues at coordinate 30,548,440 of OX393552.1, forward strand.
TTGCCGATCTGATCTATGAACATATTGGTGACTAACCTTTGGTAGGTCGCTCCGACGTTTTTGAGCACGAATGGCATCACCCGGTAACAAAACAACTTCTGGTACCCCGCTACGGAATAGAAAGAGGTCTTCTCTTGATCGCCAAGATGAAGAGATATCTGGTTATATCCAGAGTACCCGTCCATGAACGAGAGAGCCCAGAATCCGACGGCGGCGTCTACTAGAGCTCTGATTATGGGGAGAGGGAATCTATCCTTCGGGCAAGCTTTGTTGAGGTCGGAGAAGCCTATGCACACTCGAACGGCTTCGCTCTTTTTCAGCACAGCCACGATATTGGAGATCCACTCAGGAAAATGAGCCTCACGAATGAAGCCAGCTCGTTCCAGCTTTTCCACCTCCACCGCCACCGTGGCGGCCTTTGCAGTCGGAATATGCCGAGCTTTCTGCTTGATCGAAGGAAAATTGCACAAGGTGTGCAGACGATGACAGGTGACCTCGGGGTCGATCCCAGGCATGTCGATGAAGCTCCAGGCGAATACATCCCGGTATTCCTTGAGAAAAACCATTAGGTGGATAACTTCGACATCAGTTAATAACGTCCCAAGGTCGGTAACCCTCGAAATCCCATCATCTCCAATGTCAATGTCTTGGAGGGGCTTGGTAATAGGGGATCTCTTCCTCCCAGTACCCGCAGGGTGCCCGTCTGCACAATACTCTTGACAAGTGTGCTTCCACTCGTGCCGGCTAACCGCTTGGGTGAAGGGGTATGATCTTGCATGTGGAAATCCTTTATTGATAGCGCCCTCTCCGTCCATGCCGGCTGTCCGCTTTGGACTAGAGAGTGGTCTTGGCAGCTCGGTAACAGTTTCCACCCCTCCTGCGCTGGCTTTTCGCTTGGGTGAGGTGGGTTTTTCGTAGCGTCGGAGAGTTCCTACAACCCCTACCTTTGGATCGTCAGGTAGCTCACACGAAGGAGCAGCTAATTGCTAAGAGGGTGTCGGTCTCTTGGCCTCTCCAGGAGCGCCGATGTCAGAGAGGTGATAGACATCCTGCTCATATCAAATGGCAGCGATCTGATCACCTCGAATAACCATAGCTCCCTAGAGAACAGAAAACTTGAGGGCTTGATGATTGGGTGAGGACATCGCATTCATCTACCTAAGCCAAGGTCGCCCGAGGATGGCATTGAAGGCGGACTCCCCGTCCACGATAGCGAACCGGGTTTGCCGAACTTTGGGGTCCGCTGTCACAATCAGGGTAATTTCCCCGACGACCTTAGCCACTTCGCCGGTGAAGCCGCTCAGCGAGCCTGCTATTGGAGACAAATTGGCTCACCGTAGTTCCATTCGTTGGAAAGTCCATAGGAACAGGATATCGATGGTACTCCCAGAATCGACTAAAATACGTCGCACCTCAATATTGGCCATCATGAGGCGTATGACCAGAGGGTTGTGCGGAGTAGCGAACCTGACCATATCATCTTCTGAGAACCATACGAAGTCACGGGCTCCTAGTCGGGGGGAGCAAAGTAGGTAGTAGCGAGATAGAGTACACCTTTTGTGCTCGCTCCACCTCTCTTACTTGCCGTTGTACCTCGTTGCTCGACCTCGGCTCGCCCAGGTGCCCGGCAATGGTGTGGTAGACAGGTGGCCCACCTGGGGGAGGTAGTGGTAGCACAGGCTCCATTGGTCCCGATCGGTCTCTTTCTCATGGGACTTGCACAATGAAAACCTCGAATCGTCGCGGCTGCGAGATAAACTGGTCCAGATGACCCAGCCCGACAAGGTCCTTCAAATGGTTCTTCAGAGCTCAATACCGATTGGTGTGATGTCCGACGCCTCTATAGAACGAGCATCACTTGGTGTTGTCGGTGGATCCGTGCTCACCCTGCTGAAGGGGAGGAGGGTACTAGACAAAGGACTCGTTTCAGACTTGGTGCAGAATTTGTCCGGGAGAGAGGATCATTACGGTGAAATCCTGCTCTCTTGGGCCGGGAGGCAGGCGCCAGTTTGTCGGTCTTTCAGCCGCCACGATTGGCACCACCGATGGTGCCACAGTTGGCGTCGCCAGAGGTGTGACGATCGGCATCGCAAGGGGCACTTTGTGTCGCTCCACGGCTTTAACGATGAGATGACGCAAAGCGAGAGGAGGTCGCTGCTCGACCATCTTTTCCTTTCGGTCAAGCACCACATCTTTGAGTTTGATGTGTTGCTGGACCAAGGCGAAGAGCTCGACCATCAAGTGGGGGTCGGAGATGACGAGGGCGTTATGCAGCTTACTTCCCTCGGGGAGTGCGCTCCTGAAGGCACTCACAGCCGTCTGATCCTGCCCAGTTGAGTCCTCGAGGGCGAGGTAGGCACTGCCGAATCGCGTTGTGAAGCATCGAAGGGTCTCCCGAGCTCCCATAGTCAGCCCGAACAACTATTCGTTCCTCTTTGGTAGTTGTCGATTATAACGGTACTGTTCCAAGAATAGCCCAGACAAAGTGGTGTGGTTGGGAATGGAATAGGAAGGCAACTTGTGGAACCAGTTCAAAGCTGAACCGGTTAAGCTGCTCAGGAACGCCCGACACAGAATGTGGTCCTGGTCCTAGAAAAACAACAACTTCCGGTAGACCAAGAGGTGGTCCACGGGGTCTTGTGACCCATCAAACAGCACAAACTTTAGTGGAGTCCAGTGCTGAGGGAAACCCCCTGGTGAACTTCGCTCGTGAAGGGTGAGCTCCCTCCACGAGCGGCGAGGTCTTCTAAGAGGTCGACGGGCATGCTAGATAGCTGCCAGTGCTCGAGGTGATTTCCCAAAGGCGGTTGCGCAGGCCTTAAACGATCATGCACGCTTTCTTGGTGCCGGACCGCGCCCTCGCTACAGCGATGGTCGGAGACAACGTCCTGGCGTCCGCAACGCTACTTTACCGGTAATCGCCTTGGTGCAGGGAAAGGTTGGTGTGAGGGCATTACCTCGCGTGTCTTCGCACGAGGCAATACTTCACCCGAAGGTTCCAACTCTCGCTAATGGCACGGGTTACGGTCTCGCCCTTGATACCTCGACTCTAACTTATCAGACCCCGCACTTCGACTTTGCCGGCAAGGAAGGGCCGAAGGCAGAGTAAGCTCATTGCTGGAAAGCTGGGTGATAAGTCGCTGAAGTCACTCGTGAACCGACTCTCTTATCTTGTTCGCGACTACGCCTCCTATTGGGGGCTCCTGTTGGGATGCTCGCCGTGTGGGTGACAGCGTAGATTGATGTAACGCCAAGATCGAAGGAGGTTGCGTAGGGGGAGCGGTCCATGTCGACACTTTTAGCTGCCGAGATTGATCCGGTGATCATCTCCTCCGTTGCTCGAGCCTGGGGGAGGGATCAGTTCTTCCGCTCATCGCGAGAACCTGACGTAGCCGCGTCAGTTTGTCCATCATGGCATGTTGGGTGCCAATATCTCTATGAGGAGCTGGTCACTAAGCGGGACAGGGGGTTGGGTAGCTTGAGCCGGTGTCCCACTTCGTGCAGATACGACTCGAGCCTTCGCTCGTCTCTGTCCCTGCGTGGAAAGAGCCATTAGGGCCTCTTGAGAAAGCACAGCTTTCGACCGTGTGGTCATGGGCGTTCTCACATGAACTAGTTGAAAGATCCTACAGACGGCACCAAATATCGGGGAAAATTTTCGCTGGTGAGGTCGCCCGACCTGCAAGGCAAGGAAAACGTGAGAACGGCTGGCTCCGTGAGGAGTGTAAACCCTCTGATGCTCAAGTCAGTGATGGTTCGAAATGGAGAAGGTTTAGAAGTAGGAAAATGTTTGGGTTTCAGAATTTTTGAACCTTTACTTTGGAGTCGGGGATCGTACCTTTATAGACCGTTTGCAGACAACCAGAGTCTGACACGTGGTTGCTCTTTTCCGCACCTTCTACACCTTCACATGCCAGTCCACATAGGCCCTTTAATGGCTAGGGGCCTCGAGGGGGGATGCACCGGTCTTGTCCATGCAAGGTGGGTACTCCAGAAGGCTTCAGTCGGGGACGCTCTAAACCGACCTTGATCAGGGAACGTGGCTCGCAATCATCCACGTAGTTCCATAGGGGTGGTAACATCTGTCGACCCGTTACTGCCTTACTATAGGCGACACCCACAAGCAAGTAGGCGGACTCCTTTGTTGTTACGTGATCGGGCAAGCTCCTGCGCGAGCTAACTGGCCGAGCTCCCAGACAAGTTGTGGGCGTTGAATCTTCTGAGGGGTTCTTTAAGCTATGCCAAATGCGGCCTCTTCTACGCGCGAGCCGACCGCATACAGTTAGAGCGAGCTCCCAGGCAAATTATGGGTGTTAGCTAGGGACGATGTCTTCCGCGTGCGAGTCGATCGCGTGTGATTAGGGCAATCTCCCGAGCGAGTAGTGGGTGTTAGCCAGGGGCGACCTCTTCCGTGTGTGAGCTAATCGCGTGCGGTCAGGGTGTGCTCCCGCGCGAGCTATGCCTCGCAGTACCTCATGAAGGAGACCTCGAGGAAGATACTGCCCTGTCTAAAGGACACGGCGATCCGCTACTGCAAGAGGGTGTTAGCCAGGGGCGACCTCTTCCACGTGCGAGACGATCGCGTGAGGTCAGGGCGAGCTGTGGGTGTTAGCCAGGGGTGACCTCTTCCGTATGCGAGACGATCGTGTGCGGTCAAGGCGAGCTCCCGAGCGAGCTGTGGTAGACCTCACATTATTCAGTGGGGCAAAAGATGATTCCTTCAAAGGGGGCACCACGCAAGCGAACTGAAAGCGCGTGAGGTATTTGTGAAGGCAAAGACCGGCTTTATTGGAAGTGTTCTTTGTACACCAAGGCCTACTCTGGTCACAATGCTGCTTACCCAAAAATTGGTATTGGCCTTGAATCTCAAGCTCACCCCGGAGGGGTTTTTTCTTTGGATACCCAAGATCACCCAGAGTGTGCCTAAAGATAAAGGCGATCTCCTTGAGGACTTCTGTCGTCTCTTTGTGTCCTTCCTTGCTGCTGCCACGTGGACGACGAGTCGGTGACATTTTTGGCACCATCAGAAGTTATATCAAAAGTGACATATATAAGTTATGTCACAAATGATATCAGTAACATATAGAAGTTATGTCACCAATGATATATAAACATTAGCTATGCCACCAGTGACATAATAGAAGCTGTACGTGTCATTACTAACATAATAGAAGTTATGTTATCAGCGACATAATATAAGCTATGTCACTAGTTACATATAGAAGTTATGGTATTAGTGATATAATAGAAGCTATGTTATCAGTGACATCTATGCTTGTGCTACATCACCAATGACATATAGAAGTTATGTCATTAGTGACACAATAGAAATTATGTCATCAATGATATAATAGAAGCTATGTCGCCAGTGACATATGAAAGATATGTCAACAGTGACATAAAAAGTCATGTCAATAATAACATAATAAAATATATGACATCAGTGACATAATAGAAGCTATGTCCCTTGTGACATATAAAAGTTATATCACAATGATATAATAGAAACTATATCACCAGTGACATATATAAGTTATATCGGTAGCGACATATAAAAATTATGTCATTAGTGACATAATAGAAATTATATCATCAGTGAAATAATAGAAGCTATGTCATTAGTAATATATAGAAGTTATCTCATCGGTGATATAATAGAAGCAATATCGTCAGTGACATATAAACTTGAGTTATGTCACCAGTGATATATAAGGTTGAGATGTATCCCTAGTGACATATAAAAATAATATCATCAGTGACATAATATAAGCTATGTCATCAGTGATATAATAGAAGCTATGTCACCAGTGACATATAAGCTTAAGCTACGTCACTAGTGACATACAGAAGTTACTTCATTAGTGATATAATAGAAGCTATATCATCAGTGATATAATATAAGTTATATCACCAGTGACATATAGAGGTTATATCATTAGGTACATATAAGCTGGAAATATGTCATCAGTTGATACGAATCAAGGTGATTCTGGTATTCGTTGTAACGAGCCTCAATAGATTCGACTCTATAACTTCTTCCTTGGGGGCGCCCGAAAGCTTCTCGGAAATATGATAAATCATTAGAAGTAATTATCACCAGTAACATATAGAAGTCATTACATAATATAAATTTGAGTTATATCCTCAGTGACACAATAGAAGCTATAGCACCAGTGACATATAGAAGTTATGTCACCAGTGACATATAGAAGTTATGTCACTAGTGACATATAAGCTTAATCTATGTCACCAGTGACATATAGAAATTATGTCATCAATTACACAATAGAAGCTATGTCTCTAGTCTCATTATCACTAGTGACATGTAGAAGCTATGTCATCAATGATATAATAAAAGCTATTTCACCAGTGATATATAGAAGTTATGTCATCAGTGACATAATAAAAACTATGTTATCAATGATATAATAGAAAATCTGTCACTAGTGACATATAGAAGTTATATCACGAGTGATATATAAAAGTCATATCACCAGTGGCATATAAGCTTGAGCTATGTCATCAGTGATATATAGAAGTTATTCATCAGTGACATAATAGAAGCTATACCATCAGTGATATATAGAAGCTATATCATCAGTAACATAATAGAAATTATGTCATCGGTGATATATAAACTTAAGTTATGTCACCAGTGACATATAAAAGTTATGTCATTAGTAACATATAAGTTTAAGCTATGTCACCAGTGACATATAAAAGTTATGTCATTAGTAACGTAATAGAAGTTATGTCATCAGTGACATATAAAACTTATGATATCAGTAACATAATAGAAGCTATGTCATTAGTGACATAATATAAACTGTCACCAGTGACATATTGTCATTAGTGATATAATCAAATATATATCTCCAGTTACATATAAGCTTGAGTTATATCACTATTAACATATAGAAGTTATATCTCCAGTGACATAATAGATGCTATGTCATCAGTAAGAAAATAGAAGTTATGTCACCAGTGATATATAGAAATTATCTCATCAGTTATATAGTAGAAGGATATGCCATCAGTTTGTATGAGCTATAGTTGCTAATATGATGAAAGTAACGTGAGACCAGAGGGTGGACTATACTGTCACTGGTGACATAAGTTCTTTTTGTTACTGGTGATATAGCTTATATCATGTCACTGATAATGTAGTTTCTATTATGTCACTAATGACATGGCTTATATTATGTCACTAATGATATAGTTTATATTATGTCACTGATAACATAGCTTTTATTATAACTATAAATTAAGTTGTGTCACTGATGACATAACTTCTATATGCTGGTGACAACTTATATTATATCACTGATGATATCACTTCTATTATGTCACTGATGACATAACTTTTATATGTCTCTGGTGACATAGTTCATTCTTATATGCCACTGATGACAACTTTTATATGTTACTGGTGACATAACTTCTATATGCCACTGGTTATATTACTGGTGACATGGCTTCTATTAAGTCAGTGATAAAATATCTTTTATTATGTCACTGATGTCATAACTTCTATACGTCACTAGTTACATAGCTCAAGTTTATATGTCACTGGTAACATAACTCAAGATTATATGTAGCTGATGACATAACTTCTATTATGTCACTGATAACATAACTTTTATATGTTACTGGTGACATAGCTCAAGTTTATATGTCACTGGTGACATAACTGCTATATGTTACTGGTTACATAGCTCAAGTTTATATGTCACTGGTGACATAACTACTATAAGTTACTAGTTACATAGCTCAAGCTTATATGTCACTGGTGACATAATTTCTATGTCATTAGTGACATAGCTTCTATTATGTCACCAGTGACATGTATAAGCTATGTCACCAGTGATATATTGAAGCTATATCACCAGTGATATATAGAAATTATATCACCAATGATGTATAAGTTTGAACTATATCACCAGTGACATATAGAAGTTATGTCATGAATGACATAATAGAAGCTATATCATCAGTAACATATAAGCTTGAGCAACTACATAAGCATGAAATTTCAGAGACGCTTCTTTTCTTTATACTTTAATTGATCTAAACCTAGAAGTTGAATTTCACAAGCGACATTTAAATCTTTAACACTGGTTCTGTATTAATATCACTGATGGCATTTAAATCTTTAACACTGGTTCTATATTAAAATCCGATCTGACACCATCAGACATAGAAGCTGAATTTCACAAGCGGCATTTAAATCTTTTAACACCACCAGTTGCACACTTCCACGTCAGTCGTACCAAGCGGAATCGAAAAAACCTTCGGGCTGAATATCATTTCTCCTTAGTACAAGAACAACAGAAATGCAATGAATCCCCAACAAGGAATCGAGCAACTACAGAAGCATTACAGATGATCTGATGTTTTCGGCCACCCATCTGAGATTCGATACAAGCTCTCCATCAGAAAAACCCTAAATATTAGATGTATTAAAGTTCTACTGAAAAAAAAAAAAAAATCCAATCATGTAACCTTATTCTCTTGCATTCAGATAGGATCTCTGTGGCTCTAAGGACCATAAGAAACTCTTCATTGGCAATTTTTCATTACAACCAAATGACGGGGCAAGGGTCAGGGTGAAGTTGTAAAGAAATTATCTAAAAAATGTATTTTTGAGATTAATCAAATATTACATTAAATAGTTTATTGACGCCAGTACAAAAACTCTATGCAGCCGTTACAAATATTCAGATGAATCGTCAATTCTCTCTCATCCCGGAACTGCTGTAATCAGAATGTCATCTTGCCGCTGCTTCTAGAACACAGATGAGCCACCTCTTTTTCTCCCCATCAATATCTCCTTCGCCTCGTTGATCTTGGAAGCAAGGTAATGACTTCCGCCGCTGTCGGGGTGGTTGGCGACCATCACCCTCCGGTGGGCCTCTTTAATCTTCTCCACCACAGCATGCTCTCTGAAACAACACAATATTATAATTTAAGACGGCTCAGACAAAAAATAAGCAAAAAATGAAAAAAGTATCGCAGAAAGCCAAATAGAAGACGATTCATCAAAGTTTCCAAACAATGATTCCGGGCTCACACAAAAGGCTGGAAATAAAATAAAATAAAAAGAAAAGAAAACCCTTTATCGAGACATATTGCAATATCATAATTAGAGATGCCTTTATGGGTCAAAGTATTGTCCACCAATTTCAAGAATGGTTAATCCCGACTTTCAACATAATCCTATACAAAATTAAAGAGAGGGACCATGTCAAGAAGTTAAAAAACAAGAAGGTGAAATATTTGTACCTGATACCAAGGATCAATGCGGCTTCTCTCCTCGTCATCTCCCGCTCGAACCCTCCAGGGTAGAATCTACGCATCCGAGGAACAACAGGGCGAGCTTTGAATGCCTGCCATGCCTGAATCATATATCGACCTCCCAACGCAGCCCCTGCCACGTACAAGCTTGCAACTAGAGGGGTTGCCTGATATAAAAGATGAATAAGGGGGTATTCATGTTAGCTGTTATGTGGTCAAGTGCCCAATCCAATTCTGAAGGACAGAACAAAGGGATTGATACCACACATTCTGAACCTGAAACTAATACCAAGTAATAACTGCATAACAAAAATGACGGATACCATAATATCCCCAACTTCAAGACTATTAGCGCTACATTACAAGCCTCAATGTAGGGCGAGTTACCCCGGAGTGGTCCCAACACCCCAGCTCTCCTAGCGTCTCAGTAGAACACCAGCCCGTCGGAGTCCGATTGATAGGGGGATTCTTTGGACAGTCAACAGGAGTTTAATAGACAGTCTCACCCAGGTTTCAGAATTCCCGGTATACAGGACCTACACCGACTCCACAATTTTGTTTGTATATAACCTTTTCTTCTCTATCTTCATTTAGGTTGAGGATTAGGGTTTTGGAGAGCCTCATATAGTAAGGATATGGTTTTCAACATTATTATCAATATAACAAGAATTTTGCATATGTGCTGCACGCGTGCGCGCGCACAAGAGAGAGAGAGAGTAATTGCACGCACGTCTGCCTCAATTTTTTTTCTATAGGGATTGAAAACAGACCATTATGCCCCAAAGTTTTTCTTTTGGTCCTTGAATTAATCATATAAACAAAAAAAATTTGCATAAGGTCCTTTCGTAATTCCGTGGGAATTTATGGGTGGGCTCCCTGATGAATTCTTGTTTGGAGAAGATGCTGCTGCATCAATTGGCAGCAAACCATTGGCTACCCTCGATTTTATGGCTTCCACTAACGGATCAGAACTTTATGGCTTCCACTAACGGAACGGGATTGGATCACTCATAATCAAATTCAAAATGATGAGCCTCATCCCATGCCGTTGGACAGGGTAGTCATGATCCTGGATTTGATCAAAATCGTAGGCATCCCCACGAGGATTATTCTATTCTAGCGATGAGGAGATTTATGAGATCACACTTCAGCATGCAGAGCAATACGGAAGGAGGTACAAACAATGCATCTGCATCAAGGAAGATATTTCTTCTTTTAATAGTGAACTTCATATTGAAGATCTCTCTATTGGGTTCTAGAAGCAAAAAGATTATTTGATTATATGGAGATTCCCAAGGAGAATAAGGTCAAACTGGTGGCTTACAAACTTAAAGGAGGTGCATCAGTTTGGGAGGAACGATTCAACTTTCACATACCCGTCAAACAGGAGCACCCATATGAACAATGGCAGATGATGAAGCCGGTTGTTGCAAGCATGATTTCTGCCCAAGTATTTCAGCAGTATCATAATTGCCAACAAGGAAGCCATGCAGTGCAGGATTATGCTGCAAAATTCTATCGTTTATCAGCACAGAACAACTTGGTGGGCAAAGTCACAGCAGTTCTTAAGGTTACAGATGGACTCGATATGGTGATCCAAGATCGAGTTCAAATGCAACCAGACTACAACTTAATCATGTTGTTAAGATGGCGGTCAGAATCGAAGCACAATTGGACTAATTAGGTTTGATAAATCAAGCATCCAGTAGATATAATAATTTTGGCCCTTCACACGAAGCAGTATTGGACCGAGAAAAAAATATCACATCATCGAGAAGCTACTAAGCCATCTACCGCTAAAAAAGACACAAGTAGTAGTCAGACCAAGCTAACAAGAGGATCAAGCAATATCAGGACCACTCACATCTATAACAAGTATGCTCCCCTACAGCCTGTGGGCATCGTTCCAATCAGTGTCCCAAGCACCATATGGATCACTTATCAACAGTCACTGAAGTGAATAACTATAACAAAGAAGATTTTGAAGATGATGTTGTCAAGTAGCCTGACGAGGACGGTATGACATGACGATGACAGAAGAGCTTGATGTAGCACCATGGCAAGAAATCGATCCACAAAGACACTCTTCATAATCAGGTGTATTGTCAATCAAAGGGTCTATCATTTAATCATAGATGGAGACAGCTGCGAGAATAACATGTCTAAGACCACTACGGATAAGCTGCAGTTAAACACAAAAAAGCATCCTTCTCCCTACAAACTTGGTGAGATCAAGGAAGTCGGCGACATCCAGGTAACATAAAGATACAGAGTTCCTTTTTCTCTTGGTAAATTTTATAAAGATGAAGTGGTACGAGGTATAGTTGATATGGATGCCTGTCATATGTTACTTGGTAGACCATGGCAGTATGATGTTGACTCTACCCACACGGACAATAGGTTTAACAAAAAATGGAACCAAGATTATCATTGGCCCAAACACGTCGATTCCATGGCTTGGCAACCTTTTACAGGCGGTTTCCAAGACATTCAGATATACTACCAAGTTTTAACTCGAGGGCGAGTTCTCAAGGGTAGGCGACTGATGTAGGATGAATAACCCCCCGCATGGGTCCTACAAGCTCTCCTAATATCAAGCAGAAAACGCACCCGTTGGAGTCGGCTTCAAAAGTCGATAGATTGGAGATAAACAGACAGTCTCGTTCGGATTTCAAAATCCCCGATTGTCTACAAAATCCCTTCTTTTTATCTTTTAGGTTACGATTAGAGTTTTGGAGAGCCTCTATAAAGGCCTATAGCACGAATTATGTAAACTTTCATCATTATTACCTATGTAACTATAGAGAGCTAATTTCTAATTCCTTGTGAATTCAGATGACCAATGTTTAAAAAGGCGAAAGGCGTACCGAGGCGTTTTTCCTCTGGAGAGGTGAGGCGTAAGCCTCAAGGCGTACCGAGACGTAAGACTCAAATATTTTTGAGGCGTTTTGGTAAAAAAAAAGTTAAAAAAGAAAAAAAATCAGAATAAACACTATTATTGAATGTGTAATAATAATTGAACGGTATATGCATAATAAATCATAATGTGTTAGAAAATATCTTATATGACACGATTGAGGACTCCATCGAGCAATCTAACAACAAAATAAAAGTCAAATTGCTCAAACACGTTTAATTCTTTAATATTCAAGTTAATAATTAAAGTAACATCAAAAAAGTAATAGCAAACAATAAAAAATACGAATATAGGACTAACATTGTCAAGATTCAAAAAAAAAAAAAAATGATACAAATACATGAGAATGGTAAAATACAAAGAAAAAAATATAGAAAAACCTAGTAGAAGATACAAAATCATGATCCATACCTCTAACTTGAAACAAATTTTTATCTCTCACTTGTAGTTGGTAGGCAATCCACAAAGAAGAAGAATACAACTTCGG
>OX393552.1:30566137-30736763 GCA_947650365.1 Chamaelirium japonicum
AAAATAATCTTGTATAGGGGCATCCGACTACATTTATAATTTATCTACAGATAGTACTTAGATGGAAACTTTCACAATATTTCAATTTTATCTTTTCCTTCCTCCTTCCTCCTCTTCCGCTACCATTGTTGCCCTGTGGATGCTTGTCGCCCACCTTCTCCTTCCTTTTCTTCATCCTCCATCTAAAATAGTGACTCGGCCATTGCGGGCCAAGTCTATCTATATTTCATTCTGCTATTGGAGGCCAAGTGTTCCTACAGACTATTCGATCGTTGGAGGCCGAGTGATCGACGGTGGTCGAGTGCACTGTATTCAACCAATGGAGGTCGAGTGCTCCTACAATCCGTTTAGCCATTAGAGGTTGAGTGATCTACGGTGGTCGAGTTCAACTACATTGAACTCTGTCTCCTTTGACAAAATGGGTTGTAGAAGTACTCAGCTTGAAAAGTATTGTGTGTAGGAAGAAGTGGGAGGAGGAGGAGGAATAGGAAGGGGGAGGAGGGCTGGAGAAGCACTAAACTTGAATGGTACCGTGTGTATAAGAGAAAGAAGAAGAGGAGGAAGTGGGAGGAGGAGGAGGAGGAGGAGGAGGAGGAGGAATAGGAAGAGGGAGGAGGATCATGAAAGAGAGAGGAGGAAGGAGAAAGAGAGGAAGGAGGAGTAGACGGCGGTGGGTTGTATGGAATCGATGGTGTCCATTGGGCGGTAGCCTGTGCAAGATTGGTGAGATACACATGCACAAACGAGCAGATGAGGAAGGTACGAGGAAGAAGGTGTGGACTCCTTATTGAATCAGGGGTTGCCTAATTAAAGTTGCGAGCTACAACCAATAAAAGGCAATAACTTATAGGATTGCCTTTTGGTGCGACCTATCTTTTTATAAAGAACTGTGCTCCATATAGTAGGGGTGCAAGTTGGTTCGGGAAAAACCAAGAACCGACCCAACCCAACGTTAATGGGTCAAGTTGGTTCGGGTACTTTGACTAAACAGGTTGGTTTGGTTCTAAGTTTTGTGGACCCAACTAACTATGGGTTGGTTTCGGATTGAGGCTCTGGTAGACCCGACCCAACCCAGAACTGAACTCATATATATTAGCCCACATATACGTCACAGGTTGGACTTTTGAGCTTAACTCAACGGGTGGTTAAAACCTAAAGCCCAATGTGGATCTCCGACTTGTTAGTAAATAGCCGATGCCCATTGTTTTTTTTAAACCAACCACCAACCCAAGAATCGATCCGAACCAACCCGACTTTAGTATGGGTTGAGTTGGTTCAGGTTTACTCCAAGCCGAATTGGTTTGGGTTTCAATATGGTAGAACCGAACTAGTTCGGGTCGGTTCCAGGTCGGCTCAAACCCGAACCACCCCCCGACCCGAGTTGCACCCTTACCATATAGTCGTCCCCTATATTCATGATGGCATCATGTATTACTGTTGGCACCCCATCCCACTTTTAAGAGATGTTATTGGCACCCCCATAATATCGCACCCATCTATATAATAAGGGACAACGGTTGTGGGGGGGACAAATGAACTGAGACAAAGGAACGGCTGAGATTTATGCAGAGGAGAGGGATAAACTGGGAGACTCAATCATAGTCGTCCGTTTCCCACTAAGGCTCATAAATGTTGCTCTTAAATCATCTTAACCCACCCCCATTCCTCTTAAATCCATCTGATCCGTCGGATCTAAACCCCATCCGGATCCAAGCCTCCTCCCGATGCCTTGGTGCTCGCACCATCGCCCCTCTCATCCCGAAATAGAGAGAGCAGCTCAGCAGCCCCCCCTCTTATCCGTCCGATCTGAAACTCCCGATTCCTGGGTGCCCGCAACATCGCCCCTCTCATCCCGAAAGAGAGAGAGAGCAGCCCCTCCTCTCATCCTTCTGATCTGAAAGGGAAAGAGAGGATCTACAGCGCCCGCAACATCGCCCCTCTCATCCCGAAAGAAAGAGAGCAGCCCCTCCTCTCATCCGTCCGATCTTAAAGAGAAAGAGGGATCTGCAGCGCTGATCCCGTATCCCTTCATTTACCCTCTTAAATCCCCCTCCCGAAAGAGGAAGAGAGAGAGAGAGCAGCCCCTACCCTCTCATCCGTCCGATCCAAACACCGTTTGATCGAGAGGATCTGCAGCCCCCCATCCAGCCTCGGTACCGGCAGCCCCCATCCAGCCCGCAGCCCCCCCGCCACCCTCGGTGCGTGCGATCTCTCGGTGGCCGCCTCCCTCGGTCCCCGCAGCCCTCGCCTCCCTCGGCTCCTGCAATCCATGCCTCGGTACGGTGCGATGGAGGTCTTCATTGCCCCGCCTCCCCCCTTTGCCATTCTTTGCAAGAGAAAGAATGGAGAGAGAGAGGATGCTACCCGCTGCAAGAGAAAGATGATCAAGAGATGGAGGTGAATTTTTCAATGATTTTTTCCTTTTTTTCCCCTTCTTTCTTTCCTTTTGCTTCTCTGATTGGATTCACCGTTTCTCCCCCATGTGACTCTTTCTGATCGGATTCCTGAATTTTTTCCAACTTTTTTTCCCTGCCTGTTCAATTACAGGAGATCGATGTCCCATTGAGTCTGCAAGAGAGAGAGGATCGACAGGATCTCATGGAGGTGATGACCTTTTTTTCCCCTTCTTTCTTTCCTTTCGCTCCTCTGATCGGATTCCACCGTTTCTCCTCCCTGTCTCTCTCTTTCTGATCGGATTTCTGATTTTTTTCCAACTTTTTTTTTCCTGTCTGATCAATTATAGGAGATCGATGTCCCATCCAGCCTGCAAAAGAGAGAGAATCGACAGAATCTCATGGACGTGATGAATTCAAGAGTGGGAATTATTTTTATTTCTTTCCAATCGGATTCAACCATTTTTCCCCCTTTCTCTCTCTCTTTATGATCGGATTCCTGAATTTTTTTTCCTGCCTCTCTGATCAGATTCCTGAATTTTTTTCCAACATCTTTTTTCCTGCCTCTTCAATTACAGGAGATCGATGTCCGATCGAGGCTGCAAGAGAGAGAGAATCGACAGGTTTTCACATCGAGTCTGCAAGAGAGAGAGAATCGATACTAAAAGTCTTAACGTCATTGCCGCCAACATTTTCTTATGCATCTCACCATCATCACAGTTCCATCATCCTTTGATTGCCTTTTGTTCCTTCTTTTGTTCCTTTTCTATCCCGGGCATCACCGGGTTTGAGATGAAATGTGAGACATGGACCCCATTTGAATAACACATATCCATCTATCGTGGGATTGCATTTAGGGTCGTTTCTTTTGGCTAGACATAAATTGGATGGAAATTTTGTTTGCATGAGACATTCATAGGCTGAGTATAGTGTTGAATGAGTTGCAACATGAGTTACTGGATGAGTTAAAAAGAGCCATTAGGCCATATTTCTCATCACACTAGGATTTTGCTGATTTCTTATGTTTAAATCGGAATTTTCGACATGATGCATCATAGAACATGTCCTATATCGCTGCAGTGCCGACAGGGACGGCTGCAATGAGGTGTCAAGAAAGCCAATAGGGAATCGCAAACATCCCTTTGCATGCCAATTTGGGCTTAGTATTGGATTTCAAAATCAGATTTTAAAATCAGATTTCCCTGTTAAAAATCAATCATTGCTCTTGGATTACTAGAAGATTTTAAAATCATATACCCAAAAATGCCAATTCGTTTAAAAATTTTATGCATCCGATTTTGCAAAATGAATTTGGATTAGGCTCGGCTATGACATTTTGATTCAGATTTTTAAATTGGCATTTTGAATCGAAAATCCAATTTCAAAATTGCCAAGGTTAGAAACGTGCTAAGATTTCAAAATCCAATTTTTTTTCTGTTATTTTCTTATATATATTCAATGCTCTCTTTGATTTTTATATTTCCCTTACAGTTACTACTTGATCCCTTGCGGTTTCTACTATCAAGTACCCTGTTCAGACCATTTCCTGTGCTCGACTCACATTAAAGCCGAACACCTCCACAACTAAGTAAGCCTTCTACTCTCTCTCTTTCTAGAAACTTTACACAATTTTTACTTTCCGAATTGTTGTTTTGTTGAATCGGGCACAATTTGTGATTCGCTCTATTTTTTTTCCCTTTATAGATAGTTGTCCTGTGATTGCATAAAAGCCAACCACCTCCACATTGAACTGCAACTCAATTCCTCTATATCTAAGTAAGTCTCCTCCTACTCCTTAGAGAATGCATCCTTCTTGCTAATTCTTTAAACTCCTCAGTAGGACAATTTGGGCGATTTTGTCTATGAAAAATAAAAATAATTGAGAGTAGAGTAAAGTCTGGTAAGTGAATCAAAATAGAGAAAACTCGACCGAATAAGATCGAGTTTGACGACTCAACCGTTAATGTTTTTCTATCTAATTGTTACATGTACCCTATATTTTTTAATTCTCTAGGAGTGTGGTGGGAAATGCAAAGTGGGTCGGGCTTCACTTAGCATCGAACCAAACATTTGGGAAAATTTTCAGCACATCCTGCGTACCATACAACCGTGGGGTTCATTGTGCTTTTTTTTTTCTTGGAGAGGACCCATTGTGATTCAAGCGACATGGGGGTAGCGAATTCGGATCTCCTCCAAATGGTAGGTCTTAGTCGGTGGCCCCGTTGCGAATCATAGGCACATGCAGTCTGTTGAAAATGCATATTGGGTCGGGCTTCACTTAGCATCGAATTTTTTTCTTTTTGCTGATTTTGTTTTTGGAAGACAAGTAAAATCAGATTTTGTGGGATTGTAATTTGATTGTAAAAGACTAAACAATACATAGAAGTTGATTTTTTCCTTTTGATTGTAATTTGATTGTCAAATCAGTTTTGTGGGATTGTAATTTGATTCTAAAATCAGATTTTGTGGGATTGTAATTTATTTTTTTCTTTTTATTGATCTTGCTGATTTTTCCGTTCTTACCTCTCTCTCTCTCAATAGGGAAATTTGTATATCAATGCGTTTTTTTTTTTCCTTCTATTGCATGTGTGGACCATGGCTTAAGCATTACAAGATTGTTTTCTAAACAAGGCACTCCCATTTAGGATGAAGTTGGTCATAACATAGAACAAAAACATTAAACTATGTTGTTTCCTATATTATGTTATTTCCTATATATAAATTCTATACTCACCCCTTGAAGTTGGATTTCTAAGCACAAACTGATTTTTTTTGTACTATTTATAATTATTTTTGCACCGTTCAAGAGTCCTCGGATACCTTTTGCACAAACTGATTGTTGCGACGAGGGGATTTGTTGAAATCAGCAAATTTATTTATTTTTTTACTGATTTTGCAAAAAAATCAGCGAATTTGCTGATTTTGCTTATTTTGCACAACCACTGGCCGAGGTGTAAAGCCTCCTCCCTCCACTGGACGTAAACCCCGTCAAAGATCCTGTTCTCTTTTGAAGTTAGAACAAGCATGTATACAAGCTCTTCAAAACCAAGTATCCTTGAATGGTTCATGTTTTATTTTTACACAACGACTGGCCGAGGCGTAATTGCTTTGTTTCTAAACTACTTAGACTTAGAACTATTTTTGTCTAGATTGATACATGTTCTATAGCCTGATAGGCTTTGGAGAGCTTGACCTCCCATATATAGTGTTTCTTCTAAAACATGTTATGTAGCCTGATAGGCTTTGGAGTGCTTGGTCACTCCGTTGTATAGTTCTAATACATATCCTTTGCTAAAGGGGTGATAGCCTTTGGAGTGCTGGGCAACTCCATATTTTGCATATATTGCCTGATAGGCTTTGGAGTTAAGTAAGTTTTCTACTCTCTCTCTCTTTGAAAGCTTTACACAAACTTTTTAGAGATAGTGGTCCTGTGATTTTGCTGATTTTGTCTAAGTTTGCCCTTTTAGAGATAGTTGTAAGGTGTTTGCAGGTTTGATTTCCAATTGTAATATTTGTGAATCGTTCTAAATAAATAAAATAAAAAATATCGAGAGAAAGAGAAAGGCAAGCAGTTAAGTAGATTTTGCTGATTTTGCCTATGAAAAAAAAAAATTTTGAGAGTATAAGACTAAACAATACATAGATTGAATCAATGTTCTCCTTTTTTTTTTCTTTTGCTGATTTTGCCTATGTTTGCCCTCTTTTTCATGATTTTGTTGATTTTTTAATTATCTATGAGTGTGGTGGGAAATGCAAAGTGGGTCCGGCTTCACTCCCGGAGGGATTAGTCCGAGTCCGAAGTGGGTTAAATCTTTAAAGTCTGATTTTTTCCTATGTTTGTATCAAAATAAACCCAAACCGACATGCAATGGGACGGCTCTCACCATGTCTTCATAATGTGGGATACTTTTTTCTCAAAATGTTGGATCCTTTTAGAAAACCTCTCTTAATAAATGCATGCCTGTGCAAGTGATTCTATCCCCCAATTTTTATGAAATTTTTTTTGGCATCAAATCCAAATAGACATTCCGGAAATGGTTAATGCTTAATCTCTATGTATGCTCAAGTTTGTAGTCATTTTCTTATGTTGCTAACTTCTTAAGATCAAATTTACTCATGGCATTTTATTAAAGTCATGGTTAAAAATCACACAAGAAGTAAAGTAGGTACTTTATTAAATCAATGCTTCTCTTTTTTTTTGTGATTTTATTGAAATGATTGATATATATGCTTAGGTTTTTTTTTTTGGACTTATTTCTTGGGCATTTTTTTAACACAATAATAGCATCATTTTTTACAGAGCTTAAGGTTTGAATACACCAAGCTTGAAATGGGTCACTTTTATTGTGATTTTGCCTATAAAAAATTTTAAAAAAAATTGAGAGTATAAGATTTAACAATACATAGATTGAATCAATGTTTTTCCCTTTTTTTTTGTGATTTTGTTAATTTTGCCTATGAATACTCCGAGCCCGAAGTGGGGCCATTACCCGGAAGACTGATTTTGCTGATTTTTTTTCGCCGATCTAAAAAAAAAAACTATGTAAAGTGTTTTTTCGCAATCAAGGTAGATATAAATAGAAGCCTAAGATGAAAAATAAGAAAAGGAAACTAAGAGAAGGAAAGTAATGCATATAACTTGAACTGGACTGTGAACTCTTAAAATAACTTGAAATGACATAACCAACCCAAACTTGACCCGTTTAATAGATGGGTTGAAATCCTATTTAAATATATAAATTGGTTATGTTATCATTGTGCCTGGTACTCCATTATATTTGATGCCCAACTTATTTCACAATACTTAAACTATCAAATTTTATTTATTTCACGATACTTATACAACCAACCCGAACTCGACCCACTGCAGTGCAGACAGGCACATACATTATATTTCAAAGTATGGTGTCTGGTTTATTATTTTTTAATCATAATAATTAACTTTTTCTTTAAACAGTAAAATCAATATATTATGTTGTATTACATAGGTCGTATGGGTACGCATTTATGGCTTTCGAGAGCATTAACGGGAAAAAGAAGACTCATGTACTCACGCACGATTGATTCGATATCTGAGGATGGCTTACAAAAAATTTACACAGAGATAAAGAAAAATCGACAGCATCTTATAGAGAGATTTCGAGATGATTATCGAGTTCCTTCTCAAGGCCGAACAGATCGCAAGTACAGTGCAGCGGGAATATGGGAAGTTGCAAAAGGAGTTCCTCAATTTTCCATGCCGGGGTTTGTCATTTGAGATTTCTAGGAGCCCCTGGATCCCGATTTCCCTTCCAACCTGTGCCTTCATAAATCTTTGTAAATTTCAGGGTCTTCATCATTGGAAGTGCATCGTGCTTTGTAAAGGTTGAATCTCGAGATTATGTATGCGGGTTGAGTGAACCGAATTTAGCTTAAACTTTGTGGTAGACAATCCAAATTGTTTTGTAAATTATAGAAAGGTGGTTGTTTTGTTACAATTGAAAATGTTATGCACAGTTTAAAGCTTCAATTTTTTTCTCCCCTTCTACGACTATATTTGATCTTGAGTTTGCTAGAGCTGTAGTTTTTGCTAAAGCTTTCTACTCTAATGCTCATAGATCGCTACCTTTCATTGGGATTGACATTGGCACCTGTTCGACGAAATTGCTCAGAGATGGCGAGTTCTCATTTTGGAACATTGATGGCATTGAGGTGGTGGGTTTGGACTTTAGTTTTGAAGAGTCTTTTGAATTCCCTGCTATTTGCCTATGTACATGTATCCTCTGTGTTGAATCTTGGATAAAGTTGATTTATTTATTTGTTTGTATACTGTAATTCTTCTTTTCCTTTCATCATCTCTTATGATATGTGACGTACATATAAAGATCAATTTTTTATGGGGGGTTCAAACCTCATGGTGACCATTTTGAGGGTTGTAACATAGAATTATGAAGAATTATGGAAATGCATTTTTTAATTCTATTTTATTTTATTTTTGTTAAAGTGGTCTGGGATAAATGAGTCAGTTCAATTCTATTCTTTTTTCTCTTCTTTTTATCTCTCTCTCATTAAAAGAATGCAAGTGCGCAATAATACACTAATAAAGGAGCATACCAAGAGGACCTGATGTCCCTCCTCCAGCAAACTCCACCCTCTTTCACCCTCTAAATATTGTCACCTCCATTGAAATATTTCTATCACTTTTAAAATATTATTGCCAACCTCGAAATATTGTCACCTTCGTCAAAATATTGACGTTGCGCTTTAATTATTGTCACCTTCCTCAAAATATTGTCGACGCCCTCAAAATATTTTTCATCTCTCTCTAAATCTTTTTCGTGCCCTTGGGCACGGGGTTTTAACTAGTATGAAATATGTTTCAACACAAACATATATGCGATATGTTTCCTCCCGCTGGTACATATCTCCTCCCAGATGGCTTACAATAAAAATAAAAAAACCAAAAACAAAACATAAAACGGCTCTCTTGAATTTTAAATTCCCCTTCCTCCTTTGTTTCTTGCTCCCTCTCCCCTTCTACAATCATCTTCCTATTCATACTCCACCGCCGGCCCTCAGAATTCCTCTCAACCATTGAAACAATTTTAAAAGTATGATAGATGTCCTCTTTCAAAACCCTAATGTGAAAGTGGACCTTTGATCCTATAACCTCTCTCTCCCTAAGATAAAAGTTGACCTAAAGTCAACCCAATAGATAGTCCTAGGGGTGGGACTTGGGCAGGTTTGTCCCGAACCCGACCCGCCCAATCCGAACAATGGACAAACATGAGCAAAGCTAGTTAAAAACTTGGACGGATTTAGACAAAAAAAGATCAACTCAATTTCAATTTGGACGGATTTGGACACCAATCTTCCCAACCCAAGAAATCCAAGGAAGTGACACATTAAAGCTGAATGCTTTGGTAGTTTTTTTTTATGGAAATCAAAGTCCGTCTGTTTGATGCTGAATGCTAAGAATTCGTTTGAAATATGTGAGGATATGGGTTGGACTTTATGTTTTCGTTATACAATTCGAAGAATTTTTTTTATCCAATTCAAAATTTTGTTGGGGTTTTTTTCTATCTATTTATGTGCATAAGCATTTCTAATTGGACAACCCGTCCATTATTTTACATATTGGGCAACCCGAGGAGCCCGAGCAACTAGAATGGGCAAGCACGGGTTGGACTTCCACGCGTTCCACAGGTAAAACGGGTTAAGGTTTGTGCAAGTTGGGTTGGGCATGGGCAAACCCTTCAACCCACCCAAGTCCCACCCCTAGATAGTCCTGATCTACATAATGATTACGCCGACAAGTATCCAATATGGAACCCCAACTAACGCGGAGGAGACGTCCAAAGAAAGCCAGAGTGTAGATTCCGGGAGAGGGCACGGAGACAACTTGTACCCTTGGTCGGCTGACGAGCGGCGCCGTGGACGTCATGTGGAGCGACGGGTGACAGGGGAGCGTCTCGATGGCACAGGTTTTCAGACAACGAGTGCGGAGGTTATGCCATCGCATCCACGGATACCAGTAGAGCCAGACAGGTATGCACAGAGACACATGGTGGAGAGAGCCTGAGCGACGAGCGACCGTCATGAGGCACCCTGTAGCATATTTACGTAGGATTGAGGTGCCGAGTGTTTGGCGCGAGGCATGGTTGCATGAGTCACTCGCCACCTATTGTTTCAGACACTGACGAGTGTGCTGATGGTGTCGTCGAAGGTGCTGATCTGACAAGTGCTGGTACGGGGGCACCAGGTGCGCAACCGGGCATATCCTCGAGCACACCTGCACGATGCAACAAGATGAGGAGGCACCGACGATTGACTCTGATAAACTAACTTTGACGATCAACTCCGGCTACTGTCAGCGATCGTCTTTGGCGGCCATTTTCGGCAGCCGGCAATCATCTTCGACAATCATATTCTGCCACCTTGCTCATGGACTTAGGAAATTAATAGTGAACTTGGCTTTTGATGACTGGACTTGAGAATCCAGAGTCATTGAAGACTTTGAGTTCATGGCATGAAGTTCATTGGATTCAGAGCTCGTATTCTTAAAGCCCATTGGCCATAAAAGTTCATGGGAGTCCATCATTTTCAAGTTCTTCCCAAAATAGAACTTGAGAATGCTAGCACCAATCACGTGCATCACACGTGCATCTGAGAATGCTTTTGAACCGTCCAATTGAGATCGGGGAAGAAGGAGAACGTGGGGCTCTGATGCTTATGGATTCTTATGATCAAGTTTGGATTCGAACCAAGTTGGTTCGAAGGCACACCCCGAACTCCACCACCCTCTTGAGCTGCCCCACCACTATCCTCTTGAGACATGTGATTTTAAAAACCGAACCAGCCGGTTTGGTCTTCGTAGAATTATTTTTAAAAAGGGATAATGTGTCTAAGGTCCCTATCATTATCATAAGATTCTTGAAAATTTTCACAATCACATAAAGTACCCTCATCTGCTCTCCTTTTGCCCATCTCTCGAGCAACCATGCTGGGAGGCTGGCGTGAGTAGCGGTGGCGGAGGCGGGCACGAGCAGTGGCGGCGGCAGGGTTAGGTTTAGATTCAGTGGCGGACCCAGAATTTTTTCTTAGGGGGGGCATAAACATTTTAAAGTAATGTAAAACCCTAAACTCGGACCCGACCCGTTTATTAAACGGATCTATCGTGTCGACCCGTTTACGACCCGAACCCGTTTAGCCCTGACCCAGACCCGCTAGCTTCGTGTCGGGTCCGAAATTGCCAGCCCTAGTTGCAGCCCTACCTGTGCCTTCAAGTACCAGCCAACAGCATGGGGTTTATTTAAAAGCGGGGTGTATTCAATAGTGCATATAATTGGAGTATATTTAAGGGGGTATGTGTTTGATTGGGGTATAATCAAGTTGGGGCGGGCCATTTAACTGGGGTGTATTGATGGTGGGGGGTAAGGGGTAAGGGTATTTTTGGGACAGGAATGGGGTATGAAAAAAAAAAATGGGGTGTGTTCAAGTTTGTTGAAAATGGGGGCTAATTACAGATTTTTGGGGTATGAATAAAATTTCCCTTAAAAAAAAGGATTATTTTGACTTTGCCCCCAAATTTTGTCTTGAATTAGACATTACTCCCATGTTTTCATTAATTAGACTTTATCCCCCAAAAGGCCAAAACTAACTGTTCCGTCAGCTCACACCATCTAAGAGAAACGGTGAGCTGACGGAAAAGAAATAAAGTTTTGGGGTGTGAGTTGAGGCCCAACAGTTAGTTTTTGGGGTGTGAGTTGAGGGAACAATTGGTTTTAGGGGGTAAAGTCTAATTAATGAATATGGGGGGTAAAGTCAGGGGGGGCTTGAGCCCCCCCTCGCCCCAACGTAGGTTCGCCCCTGTTTAGATTTATAGGTCTAGGGTTCATCCCATGGCCCATAAATCTTAGGGTTTAGGGTTAGGTTTATGATTGTAAGTCTAGGGTTCGACGGCGATGAGTTGTAGCTGCTCCTTGCCACCAACTCGACGTTGAGCAGCGGAGGCGAGAAGCCATGGGCAGCAGGGGGTTAGGCTTATGATTTGGTTCGGTTAGGCTTTAGAAAGGAGTGGTATAAAATAAAAATTTAAAGTGTTGTAAGGGATATTTTTATCCACAAGGTTTGGTTGTTCTTTAGCTAAATTAATATGTTTTCAAGGATTGTCCACTAAGCTCCCCTTAAAAAAAATGTATTATAAATGTTTTTATGTCCCATGCTTTGAATATAAGGCCAATGAGCTATGACCCACCAATACATAACTAGTAGTTACTAGTCATGGAGATCAAGATCTTTCGATAACAATTGTGATAAATATTTAATTGTAGACATGTACTTAGTATCCGGTTCAATCGGTTGAACCAGCGGTTGAATCGGTTTGGATTCTATCGAGGTCATTTTCTGTTCAACTGATGGTTCGGTTTTGGAAACATTGTCGAGCTATCGAAGCTTGCCTCCAACGCCCGCGTACAATTCCTGCAGGATTTTCTTGCTGAGACAACATCATTTGTAGCCCGTGGGGCTCGACTTTCAAAGAATACATTTATCTTTCATTGTACAAAGAGAAAGAGGTTTCATGAGACAAACCAAACAATACCCTTTGTTTTCTCTTAACTTAATTTGAAGAAGAGCATGAATCTCACTATATCATTTCCACTCTGTATAACATATCATCTCTATAATATTTTTTCTCTTTTCTCTATTGAATATTATATTATTTCTCTATCGTATTCTCTCTGTTATATTTTATCTCTATAGTATTTTTTTTTATAATATTTTCTCTTTCTACATCATTATTTACATAATATATTTTTTACCTACGTTCTCTTTCCATAATCTCTATAGTATTTTCTCTCTCTATAATATTTCTCTATATAATATATATTATCTCCCTATAACATTCTATCTATAATATTCGTTTTTTATATCAATTTCTTTCTATAATATTCTCTCTTTCTATAACATTGTTTATATGTTATTTTATCTATCTAAGTTCTCTCTATATAGCATTAAAGTATTTTATCTCTCTACAATATTGTTTTGACAAATAACTAGTATATTTGTTAAATTGTTCGTCTTTTAGTCATTGGATGTAGAATAGGCTAGGGGTGGCAATGAGTCATGTCGAGTTGAGTTCTTGTCATGTCTAGTTTCGGGTCGTGTCCAAAACCCCTAGATCCGGACCCGACCTGTTTAACTAATTGTTTCTAGATTCTAAACCCGTACCCAATCCGTTTATAAACGGATAAACCCGTTTACCGTACGGGTTTATTCAGTTGACCCAATCCGACTCAACCCGACATTACCCTATAGACCCACTGATACTATATATTATAGTATCGGATTGCGGGTAGACCCGACCCGACACGACTCGGTGAATTTTAAATGGATCGTCCCGGGTCTACCGTGTCTAGACCCTAAACCCGGACCCGACCCGTTTATTAAACGGGTCTATCGTGTCGACCCGTTTACGACCCGAACCCGTTTCGCCCTGACCCAGACCCGCTAACTTCGTGTCGGGTTTGAAATTGCCAGCCCTATAATAGGCTGACCTGGTCTATTCCGGTTCAGAAAAGATCTGAACCAAGTCAAAGTGGAGCCGGTTTTTTTTTTCCAGTCTTTCTTCGATCAACCGGCAAGAAGACCCCGAGGATCTTAACCAGCCGGCTCCATTGACTGCCCCATTTCACACGTAATATCTGATTTAAATAAATTAAGTACTGCAGGTATTCCTGACGATCAGTTTATCTGACGTAAGCCACAAGTAAAAGCATTGATCGAACGGTTACGGATGTCCCAGAAAGGGCTATCTATTGCGCATTTATATATGAAGAGTAGTTCCGCAGGAGTATCACAACTCAATTCCATCTATATTAGAACCGAGAGAAGCACCGGAAGGCCCGAAACCAATTTCTCCCGGACTAGTCGTCCCCGCCTGCGATCCCAAAACATAAAATTTCCTCTATTTTCTTCTCTCTGTTCTTGGGATCAATGGCGACGGCAGGGAGCAAGATCAAAAACGCCAAGCTGGTAATTTTTTTTTTTTGATTTTTGATTTGTAGTTCGTCTCTCGATTTTGGTTTCACCCAGCTTGTTTTGATCCTCTGGTTTGTTATCGATATCATGATCGTTAGTTTGAATCTATGTGTTCTATTTAGGTAATCTGGCTCTGGGTTTTCATGTTCATCTGATTTTTATGAGAAATTGTGTGTGTTTCATGTATATTGGCTCTTGTTGGTTGATGTAATTAGGCTAGTTTTCTTCGAATTTCTTGTTTATATTGGTTAATTTTGATGCCATCTGGCTATTTCATCATGGATTAGAAGTGGGTATTCTTTGATTTTATGCCTAATTTAGTGATTTTGTTTGCAATCACCATTAATGGTTTATAGATGGTGTGGCTCTGGTTAATGGGTAAATTGGTTTTAGTTATGAAATTATATTCAAAATCTTTAATCACCATTCTTGCTCTGCCCCAACTGTTGCTTGTAATATTCCATTTTTCGGAATTTTGATGTGGTGTTGATTTACAACCCAGGTGCTCCTTGGAGACGTGGGAGCGGGAAAGTCGAGTATAGTTCTGCGATTTGTAAAAGGGCAGTTTGTTGAATACCAGGTTGGTACTCATACTATTTTTCTGGGTCTCTAGGAGGAATTCCATTTCTCAGTTTTGGTGTATTTGGTTTCCAATCACGCTGTTTTCGTTCGATAGGAATCAACGATAGGTGCAGCCTTTTTCGCGCAGACTTTAGCGGTCAACGATGAGACCGTGAAGTTCGAGATCTGGGATACAGCAGGGCAGGAGAGGTATCACAGCTTGGCTCCCATGTATTACAGAGGGGCTGCAGCTGCCATAATTGTGTTTGATATAACGAATCCGGTTAGTGAAACGATATAATCCTTTCCTAGTTCTATGTTAATCATGTCGTATCTATTTCTTGCTTCATGAGAATAGTTATCTGGATTAGTGATTATTTATTTATTTATGTATTTTCATACTGATCTGGATATAGCTATCACGTTTTGCTTAGTTGTAGGTTACATGTTTCAAGAGGTTTTTTGTTGTAAAAGCACCTCGATTTTAACTTTCATTAACCAAATACTAGTCATGATATCGTAAGGGGAAGTTTCACCTTTTCCATTAACACTTGACTACTTAATGATGTAGGACGAAGATACCATTATATTTTGTTATTAAAATCATGCCACATTCTTGAATTCTTTCTCAATGTCCAAGATCACTACGTACAATAGGTTGGGAGGTACACCATGTATTGCGGGTCCTCTTGGATGATATGTAATGAGTCTCCTCATGAATAGGCTTTATATCGGAAGAGGAATGTACGCAATCTGAGTTAATAGGTATGATGTGCATGTAAAGGGAGCTAAGAGAAAGGAGATTGTTTTAGGGAAGGAAGAATAAAAGAAGGTTTTTGTTCACCTAAGGATAAATATGATAACTAAATATAGCTAGTTGTTTAGTCATGATCTAAATGTGATACTTTTACATGTGTATATAAAGTTAATAAAAACACGATCCTATTGGAGCAATTCATGTACGTGGCTAATTTATACATTGATTGTTCTTTTGTAGGTAAGTTCCACTTAGAGTAGAACTCTTAGCATCATCCAAACTTAAGGTCCTATTAGTATAAAAAGAAGAGTAATCCCCAAAACCTTTGTTAAATGCATCTGTGTGAAACCTTATACTTTTACATGCCTCTCTTATAGTGTTGGAACAATTGAATCCACTACCAGAACAAGAATCTGCTATAATTCCAATTGATGAGACAATCAGGTCAAACCTCAGAGGACCAAGCCTCCATTACATCCAATTGTTAGTAAAAGTGCCAATGATGATATCAAAATATGATTTGATACCTTCTTTTCATCTGATGACCCATAACTAAAACCAACTTTAGGAGATGGACCTTCCTCTAACAACATATAACGAGAACCTGTTCTAATATCAAATCCTAGATCACGGGGTACAACAGAAGCAAATAACAGAAGTTGTAAATCTTGGATCTTTACCACATGGATTTTATATAATAATAAATTATAGACAAAAATAGTATGTGAAGTAAAAGTCATTAATCGATTCCATAACAAGAATTAAACTCCACCCACGACTTGACCTATTGCTGATGAATTCTCTACGGGCTTGCAATGATCCTTTCGCTAATACTGATGCAGCCTCTGTGATGACAGACGGAACCACCATGGATGCCTGAAGAAGAGGAATATCAGGTGCCTTAAAGACCTAATTGTCTGGGTCCAAATCCCCACGAGCCAGACCTCCAAGCTTGAAGTGGTGGGACCTGCCTCCACCAGAACCTTCCCTTCTCTCTCTTTTCTCCTCTCCCCTTGACTTTACCTTGGCTCTGGGATGCATTACCCATGAGGGGTCGACCCCTTTATTTATAGCTTGAGAGAGAGAGAGAGAGAGAGAGAGAGAGAGTCATTGTGGTAGTATGATGCAAGGCATAATGCAGTTAGTTTCAAAATGTGTAATATAAACAATAAATGAAGAGAGAGAGAGAGGCATTGTGGTAGTATGATGCAAGGCGTAATGCAGTTAGTTTCAAAATATGTAATATGAGCAATAAATGAAATTTCAACAAAATCCCTTTGTGTTGGTACTGATATCCCGATATTTCGTGGATATGTAAATATTTCGTAGAAATATCGCGAAATTTTGCGAAACCGCTCAATATTTTGACATTTTCAGTTATACTCGAGACTGCAGGCGGGATTTCATATCAGGTTTTCATTTTTTCAATATATTTCACAATATTTCGCAAAATGTATCGATTTTTTGTACCTTGCGTGCGACGCACCGGGCGGGTGCATCGGACGGCTGCGGTGCGACACCGCATGCCACACCATAACAACCCTCATAGCTTTTATATATATATATATATATATATATATATATATATATATATATATATATATATATATATACATATATATATATATATAGTAGTGATACATTGTGGCCGGGTAACGTGCGGCCACCCCCTTCGGGGGTATTTTCGGAATTTGGTTTTTTGGGGATTGATCACCCACCCTTGGATTGGACACACAAAAAATTTCAGCCCGATCCAAGACTTGTAGGCCATCCAAATGTGTTGATCTTTTATCGGTCGTTCATTTTTTTCGCCATTTTGATCAACACGTTTGGACGGCCTACAGGTCTTGGATCATGCTGAAATTTTTTGTGTGTCCAATCCAAGGGTAGGTGATCAATCCCCAAAAAAAAAAAAAATCCGAAAATACCCCCGAAGGGGGTGCCGCACGTTAAGCCCGCACGTTACCCGGCCACAATGTATCACTACTCTCTCTCTCTCTCTCTCTCTATATATATATATATTGTTTTGCATATTCACAAGAGCAATGCTGATAATAGTGATCTCTAATGTACATGGTCTTGTACTATTTTTATACTAAAAATCAGGGACAACTCATTTCATGAGTTATGAGCTCTTCCTCGGTAAAGAGCAGAACATAAGAGTGAATAAAGCTTGACTGATATATCATACATGTAGTACAAAAATTTGCAACAAAAAATTTGATTAATAAATCTTGATTGAGATATCATAAGACTGTAATAAATTTTCTTCATAAATGAATTAATGAAGTACAAAAGTTTGCAACAACAAATTTGATTTAATGCTTGACTGATATCACTGTAATCACAAGTCCACTGTAAATTTGCAACAGTAATCAAGCAAAATCAAGATCAACTAATCAAGAATATAAGGGTTTAGGCCCTCTAGGATATCAACTTCCCCCCCCCCCCCCCCCCCCCTCCTACCTGGAAACCAGAGAGAGAGTACATGACAAGGCTACAACAAAGGCTAGTAAGGGGATGAGGTGAAGGCTAGAAAGGCACTGACGACGGACATCATGTACCTTCTCATCTTCTTTTCCTTCTTCCTCGCTCTTCTATTGCAAGGGTTCGACGCAGCGGGCAGAGGCCATTGTAATATAAGCCTCTACTTTAAATAGGGCTTAAATCTCTTCATTGATGGTGGGATTTGTCCATTGCCTCTTTCCTTATCTAGTATTCTAACCAAGGTGTAAACCCTCTACGTTGATTTAATTACAACCAAGTGCCATTGTGCTCGAATAATACTAAATAAATCTATAAAATACTCAAAAAATAGAAAAAAGCACTTGCAACCTAGAAAATTTATAAAAGTACTTAAAGAGGACTTCCTAATGACATAATTGACCTTCGGTGTGCTAAATTGACTCCAATATCTGCACTTTGAGTGCCAGAGTGCCCTATAGTTAAGTAATAATACGCCATGTTGCCAAGTCGGGCTTTTTTTATAAAAAAATTGCATTTAGAATGCAACATATTGTTGTGGCACTTACTACACGACTTTTTTTCGTTTTTTTGAAGAAATCACAATTTTTGCATTTTATTCCTGATTTACATGTTTTAATCCTGATTAATCACGTTTTAATCCCGTTGTATGCTCCTCGAAAAATATATTGGAACATCTTTCTATATTTTTTCAAAACTTCTACCTTTTTTTCCTCAACTCTTTCCCCACTTTTTCGACGTTTTTTCCGATTTTTTCGACTTCTACCCTAGCCGATTTTTTCTCGACTTTCGACTTGATAACTTTGGTCCTTCGAATGCTCCATCAAATTCGTCGGGTGCAAAAATTCTCGGCTCCATTTGAAAAAGGCATGATGTAGTTGGTAACTCCAATATAATTGATGATCAACACCAATGTTGAAGGGCAGCTCGAACTACACTTTTACGGGTGCTGAAAAATAATTCTCTTCTTTCACGCCTCTACACGTAAAAATTGCCCACCTGACGGTGTTGGAAAGTTTCATGGGACTCATTAAGGCATATATTGAATGGATCCTATAAATAATAGGAACTTATCTTCATCTTCTGTAGAATTCCATAAATAGTTTTTGTAAGTAGTAAGAATTTTGCTTCTAACAAAATTGGGAATCCACATATGCAGGACACTTGTTGAGCCGCTTCAGCTTAAGTTAGAGGTCAAGAAATGTCTTCGGCTAATAAGTTCTAATCTGTTATGTTCTTTTTAGATTTCTCCTATAGAGATTGTCTTTCTCCAATCTATCATTGTAGAATTGAAATGATTTCAAGCGAACACATGATTGTTTATAGGCACACCTCTTATTTTCTTATGTAAGTAACCCCTGAGTAGATCGATAATTGTTGTTCATATTAACTTCATGATATTCATGTGAGCTTCTTGTAGTATGTTCATATCATTGATAACCCTTCAAGAAAATAACCTTTCATGTTGTTGTTGCCACACATGGTTTCGGTTTACATAGGATCATGTCTCTAAATTCCTCTTGCTTCTGAAAGTTTGCAATGCATCATGTATCAATTTTATTTATAAACTAGCCGGAAAGCCCATAATTGCCTGAGCCGTCACTCCCCGGTCACCAGGGCCGCTAGTCTGAAACCTGGGCGATGCCAAGGGATGTGTGCATGGTGGGGGGAGAGAGAGAGAGAGAGAGAGAGAGAGAGAGAGAGAGAGAGAGAGAGAGAGAGAGAGAGAGAGAGAGAGATTTCCTAGTGTACCACGTACCGCTTGTCTACTGGCAAGGGCTGCTCTCCATGTAGGAAATCCTATCACCCTCTCTTATATATTGATGTAGAGACACAAAGCATGGATATCTTGACTTATGATGTGTCATAAGCAATATATTTAAACTTCAAATGAAGTGAACCAATATACATATTTCACATCCCAAATGTATCGACGGGTCAAGTGGAACATTAGCTTGATGTATAGATGATGAACTACCAATTGAACAACAATACCTGAAAAACAGATATAAGAAGAAATTAATCAAGAAAACATAAAGTCTCACCACTTTTGGTCATCATCAATATTAAGCTTCTACTGGCATGCAGTTGTGGGATTTGCAATAGTTTTTATAACTACACAGATAGTATAGTATGGAAAATCAAGTTGCTTTTATCGAAAATCGATTTGAGATTGGATGGCATAACAGTATTTTTAACAACACTGGCTTTACCGTTCAATAGTTGCGCTCGATTGGAATTAAGGGAATGACCTTTACTCTTTTGACTCACGTAGTTTCACTTATCAACCAGGACTTGAACTACTGCAACTTTTGCCTAAAAACACCAATTCATGTGAGGGTTTTGAGCTTGTGCACGTTGATATAGGCAATATTTTATAGTCATAGTGTGGAAACTACACTCGCACTCGTTGCCTATAGACGGCTCACTAATGTTGGGCGATGGACCATTAACTGAACGAATGAAGCGTGGGCCAAGGGAGAATGTCCCCTCAATCAGCCTACCGGGGGACACAAGCTAGTTCATTATAGTAGTCTGGGGAGTTGGCTACAACTGCTCTTGTTTTTTGACTCGTTTTCTATGAATGTAACTGTACCTTTTGCTGGAGCCTCTAGGCTATGAGGAAGTTGATAATGTTTATTTTCATTGTGTTGCACCTCCCTGCATAATCTATAGGATTTAAATAGAAGTATTCTTTGCTTGATCTATTGAATATCTGATAATTTATTTTGCAGGCCTCCTTCACCCGAGCAAAGAAATGGGTTCAAGAACTTCTAGCCCAAGGTAGCATCCATACTCTGATTGAGATTTTTAATTATCCTTAAATGTCTGATTTATGGTTGTCCATTTTAATCTCACTTGGCTTCTTCCGATAATATACATTAACATCCAAGAGTAGCAGTCCTTGAAGGCTCCCACGTGCATTGATTTTTTTATTTTGTTTGTGCACAATGGCCATTCTAGATCGTTTCTAGATGGGGCACTCCTTTGAAAACTAGAGCTTTCCAGGAAGACATATGCCAGCTGTTTCCTTGAAAACTGCAGTATTATACTATAGTGTTTTGGATATTCTCAGCTGGGTGCAATATATTTCCTGTTGGATCTTTCGTGCAACTTTTTGCAATGAATCCATACGTAATCCTGCGGTGCTGAATGTATTCCTTTTGTTTCAGGTAATTCAAACACAGTCATGGCTCTTGCTGGAAACAAGGCTGATATGTTAGAGGCTAGAAAGGTGTCCACAGAGGCAAGTATCTATGGTTGTGGTGACTTTTCAGTTTTTGAATAGTTTTTTATTGTATGCAAGAATATAGCTATAGCTAATACTTGTTTATTTAGTGGTCATGTTGGGAGAAGTTGTGGAAGATATGAGAGTACATGAGGGCCAATTGTTTGGAGATTGGAATGTGATTGGAGATATAGTTGAGTTTGCTGATCTAGCCATAGCTTATAGTTGTTTAAGATGAGACTAATGTATAGCAGATAGATTATTATCTTTTAAGAAGAAAATAGAATCAGAATGCCACGAGAAAGCATGACCACTCAACACAACCTAATAGTTACGGATGTATATATTAGGAACGAGAATGAAAGAAAATATACTATGATAGGCATAAGAATAAGGTAGTGGGATTAAGTGGGAATAATGTGACATTCTTTAAAGAGAAGTTAGTAAGGAGGGGTGTTGGATCTCAAAAAGTATACCAAATATGATGTGGGATCGGATAACAAATTGTAGTAAGAGGATTGTTACTAGTTAGAGAAGTTCTCAAAATCAAGAAGTAAACACCGTCTGGACTAAGAGATATTGTGGTGGAGTGATGGGGTCTAAAAGATTATTAAGGGAAAAAAGGTCATGCTTCAAGGGACAATAGAGAATGAATGACAATGAGGACTCGGAAAAGTATATAAAAAACAAAGAATCATACATCCAAAGTCCAAACTACTAGCAAGGCATAATTTGAAGGTTTTGATAATTTGTATGACAATCTAGGTTCCAAAGAAGATGAGAAAGAAATATACAAATTAGCTAGATGAGGGAAAGAAAATTAATGCTATAGGTGAAGTTAGGTGCATCAAGAGTGATGACAATATTATTTTGGTGAAGGATGATGAAATTAATGAGAGATGGAAACACTATCTTTTAGAACTTACTGAATGAGAATTCTCTGGGGCAATTTATTAAGAAGAACAATTGAGGAGTTGACATGTTTACGATCATCTAGTCAAAGTAAATGAATCAGGACTAAATTTGAAAAGGATGCAAAAGAGTAAGACACTAGGCCTTGATGGGATACCAATCAAGTTACGAACATCTCAGAAGGAACTGGGTGGTTCATTGGATTAACTTGTTTATTTAGTGACATCTTGATGCAGAAAATTGCTCTAATTATCTCGGAATCATGCTTTTGGGTCACACCATGAAGCAGTGGGAGAGGGTGATGGAGCAAAGTTTGAAAAATGACAAGAACTACATAGAATGAATTTAATTAGCATACTGAAATGGAGCTTATGCAATACAATCTTAATGGAAATAATTAAAAACAATGAACCCTATTCATAATTGTTGACCAAGAAATAAA
Organism: Chamaelirium japonicum; assembly: GCA_947650365.1. Classification (NCBI taxonomy): domain Eukaryota; kingdom Viridiplantae; phylum Streptophyta; class Magnoliopsida; order Liliales; family Melanthiaceae; genus Chamaelirium; species Chamaelirium japonicum. The sequence continues at coordinate 30,588,436 of OX393552.1, forward strand.
AAATGGGAAATTTTTTTTGGTAACATGTGTCTTGTGAAATGAATTAAGAGAGTGAGATGGTGATATATACAATTGAACTAAGCGGAGAGTAGCTTTAGGTGTCTGATGCAATTGAAACGTTCCTTTATGATTTAAGGATAGATTTTATAATTCAATAATAAGGCATGCAATATTGTATGGTTCAGAATGTTGGGCCCTAAAGAGGTTTCATGCGCTCAAGATGAGCATGGCATAAATAAGGATGTCGGGCTGGATGTGCAACAAAACTTGGACGGATTCAGTGAGGAATGAGTATATTGTAGATTTACAGGTGTAGGAATTGCACCAATTGAGGACGAAATGATGGAGAACAAACTAAGTGATATGAGCTTGTACAATGGAGAACAAACTAAGTGATAGGGTCTCATATTATCAGAGAAATTCAAGAAAGGGGAGGAAAGACCTAAAGTAACATTGTTGGAAGTTGTTAGAACTTAGAACATAATGAAAAAGTTTGCAGTGCCAAAATAGATTGCCGTTCATAGGAATTACTATAGAAGAAGGATCCATAAAGCTTGTCCCAAAAATAGGCAGAACAAACTAGATTGTTTATGGTTACAATGATTGCAAGAATCTAGCATATCCGCTTCATCTGCTTATAGGTGACATGTTGTTAGTTTAACAACTTAAGGGTTTGCAAGAAAGCAACTTAGTGGTACATCCCATGGATTATCTCGAGGAGAAATAAACAAGCATTGGGGATAATGTGAATGTCTTCTTTAGGTCAAAATAATTGATCTATAAATATGAGTTTTATCGTGTAGTTGGATATTAGTGGGCTTATGATTTATCGTGTAGTTGGATATTAGTGGGCTTATAATTTTATGTCAAGTTATAAATTTGATTGTCTATTACCAATCAATGATTACATGATATATTCTCTCCGAATGTTAGCCAACATGGATCCATCCATCCACTGGGCTGCTCTCTACATTCACCATCTTAAATGAATACTATAGGTTTAAGATACTACAAACCCAAGAACTCGTAGTTTCATAAGAACTTTATAGATTTAAATCCATGCGCAAACTGCACACCTCCTCAGATCAGGATGTCAAGACTATCATGCATTGACCTTCCTCGACCAAGGATTCCCATGGATTGAGATCGATTGGTTTCCACATAAAATCTCGTAAAAAAAATCATCAGCATTTATTATTGCTCGCACATTTAAATATCAAACAAGATTGATATTAGCGAAGTCATAGTTTTTGGTGTCACATTGTGTTACAGAACCGTTCACTTGTAAATGGCTTGACCTCAATTTTGATGTTGCAATGGTACATATTATCTGCTAACATTTTGATATTTTCATTTCAGGAGGCTCAAACTTATGCTCTGGAGAATGGCCTTTTCTTCATGGAAACTTCCGCGAAGACGGCGACGAATGTGAATGACATATTCCATGAAATTGGTGAGTCCCTTCTCTGTTTCTCATCATGATAAATAAACATTATGGTTTCTATTCAGTTCATGTGGGGACATACCTATTTATGTATGTGCATGACCTATGTGCTTTATAATATTTTTTATGAAACTGGTTAATGTACATAGGATATCTTTGCAATCCATTTTCTGAAGGGGACAATTGGCGTTCATCTCAAGTCTGCCTTTGCCCCCAAAATGTTTTAAGTTTGTCCATCCAAATTATCCTCTTTTTTTTTTTTCAATTCCAAATTTCTCTGGTCAGACATTAGAAGTCTTATCCTAAAATGGTCAAACAATACATCCTGAGCAGTCATCGTCTATGGAATATTAGTAACTAAACCCCCCTCCCCCACACCCCCACAACACACACCCCCTACCCACCAAGTGTGAACAATGAACATCCATTTGGGGTGGCGCGCGCGCGCACACACACACTCAGAGAGAGAGAGAGAGAGAGAATGTTCCGAGTCACTAATGTTTTCATCATATTATGTGTAGTATATTACATGATTTATATCCTTAAATCTTCACGTTCATACTGCCAAGACGACGAGACCTTTTATTTTCCAAAGACGGATGATTACTCAGAAAATTATAAACTTCCACATAACTCTTCCAATCACTGTCAAAATCCATGCAAGACTCTGAACTGTTATTGCGCGTGATCATTAAATAGAGAAAATGACTAAATTTTTCCAGTAATATAGCTTTTTAAACGAATAAATTGTCCTTTTTTTGATTTTCAACAAAAAATTTGGTAGCGTTGGAATTCAACACATTTTTTTGATCAAGGCCAATTATCTACATACTATTAAAGGGATATTTGTAAATTCCTCCCCAGCTAATTGGTTAATTACCAAAACCTCCCTCAATTTTTAGTAATTTGCAAAAACCATCTACTTTTCAGTAATTTGCAAAAACCTCCCTCGTGCACACATGTAGTACTGAAACTGTGTATAGTGTGTACATGAGGGAAGTTTCTGCAATTACAGAAAAGTGAGGTCTTGGTAATTAGCCTATTAGTTGGGGGAGGAATTTACAAAAAAAACTATAAAATAGGGTGATGAAAACAGTAGTATTTTTTGACTCACTGCTCGTCGACCAGCCAGGGGCAGAGGTCTGCCGTGATGAAACCCCCCAATCCTTTGCCAGCTAACCCAGTTTTTTTTTTTTTTAATTTCAGCAAAGAGGCTACTGCAGCAGGCTCAACCAGCACGGAACCCTCCGGGAATGGTTCTTGATAGACCGGCCACCGGAGCAGCGGCCAATGCGTCATCGTGTTGCTCTTAGAATTTAAATCTCTGCCGTCCGATGACATTGTTGATTCGTGTTTTTGGTGGATGCCATCGTCTTTTTCTCCTGATCTATTCTTTCAAGTATGTCGAAATGTAAATATTACTATAAATGTTTCGGCCTTCGGTGGGATCTTTGCTCGGTTGAATGGTTACTCGTAGTGTTGGATTGCTACTTTTTTCGTCGGCGCATTGCTTGATTCTTGCAGTTGACAGGGCGGGTGGATAGTTCTCCATCGGTAACTGACGGTCGATCGAAACATTTGAATGAAGTCGGCTCCTCTGGAGCTGTTACTTTCTTGAGTCCCACGAGTAGACCTGTCAACGGATCGGATTAGGCTATGTCCAAGTCAGATATGTTGAGTAAATGGGTTTTCAGATTCGAATCATTATCGGATAAAAAAACCCAATTCATATCTGTTTTAGTACGGATCGGATTCGGTTCAGAATTTGGATCGGGACAAGAGTACATTGGATGGTTGTGATATCATTTGGATCGGGACAAGAGTACATTGGATGGTTGTGATATCGTTGAGCATTGAATCCATAGAACAGTCGATTCTGAACTTGGAACTCGGAACGACCAGGATAAAATTTGAGTCTCGATCAGGGATCATGAGAATCTATTTTAGGATTAATGTGTGAGAAATCCCTAGCAACAGATCCATCACGTGAACAGGACCTCCTAAAGTTTCTTTTAGCCTAAGGTTTCTATCTTTTTCAGTAATTTTGAAATTACACTTTCTTTGCTCTCTTCTTACATCTCTCTGAGGAGGCGGGTAGATTTGGCATAGATTTGGTATGGTTGATGTTCACTAGCATTGCAAAGAAAATTTAAAGCGCAGTAGAAGGTATTTTCATCCACAGGTTTTCAGAGACCTTGAGCTTAATCGGTCTCTTTGTTAGGGACGGCTCACTTAGTCTCCCTCTTTTTATCTTTAGATCTAAAACAATCTAATATATTATGTATAGTTTGTCGTATTGGGTTCTTAACGGATCGATTCAGTCTAAATCCAATCCGATTTGTTAAGTAAACTGTTATTGGATTCGGACCGTTATCGGATTATTGGATCAAAAATACCTATCCATGTCCATTCCTGGTGGCTGCTTTTCATTGTTAGTGGTAATGTGTTACTCTTTTACAAAGGCAGCTCCAAGGGTATGTGATTACTCTGTGATGATGACTATGATCATCACCATCATCATCACTGTTCATTGTAACCATTATTAGTGTTTTTTTTTTCTAGATATATATATTTTAAATTTTTTTCTTCTCCACACCACTATTTGTACACCTGGTATTAAAATCTTGCAGAACACACAGTAAAGAATACAAAATCACTAATAAGCACCGTATTCGTATACCTCGTATTCGTCTACCTCAATTACAGTTCACCAAGAAATAAAACAAAAATAAATAAAAATAAAAAACAAAACCCAAACCAGTCTGATACTAGAATTATACCGCCAGTTAATCGTTTCTGTTTGTTTGTCTGCTTCCACGGATGGATTGGTGTACCAATTTACATCATGAGGATCGAGTGGCTGCAAGAGTCTGATGAGGCTCCACATCCTCCTCCCCGGGTTCACTGCCTCTTGGCCAATGTCTTCCTGAGCCCTCTCAGTATCTTCCCGAACCACATCAGGTTCATGACGGCCAGCGCTGAGGGCACCACAAACACCAGCAGGTAACCGACAGCATGCATCTGCTCAATCTGCGATGGGGGTGCAGTGCGAGAACACGGTCACGATGATCTCGGCGGTCGCAGATCCAAATCAGCAAATCACACTACCGGAGGGCTGGAGGAATGAGGACGTACCTGATCGTAGTGCCGATAGATGTGGTAGAACAAGTAACCGAATAGAAGAATTCTTGCTACCTGCATGCAATCACAATTTTGATTAGAGGAGCTAATGGGCTGAGCACAGTTAGCGGATTGACCACGAACGAATAACTGAGCTCGATGATGCATAGCTATAAACCTTTGGTATTAGCCTTTGCGTCGCAGATGCTGTTGGATGCTAATCTAAAGAACATGTGATTAAATTGACCCAACAAAATTGCAATTAGAGAAGGCTCGTGGGTCGGTCCGCAAGTTTTAACCCTATACACTTGCATAAAATATATATAAAAGCAATGAGTGCACCTGTTGCTTGAGTCAGGCCTCAGTTACCACTATAGATCAGAGGATGACAAGGATATTGAAGTAAATTTGTTAGAGATAGAAGAGAGAGAGAGAGAGAGAGAGTGGTGGGCTGTGTGGTTACAGGAAGAGATAGTGGGCAAGAGTAATGTCTATTAATTGGGGATCCAAATTAACTACCATTAAAAGGTCAAAACTACCTCTAATATTTTCGATATAATATTATGTTTAATGTGAATTAGGGTAAAAGTGGGCATTGAATTTTTGGTGTCAACAAGGACTGAATTCCCTTTATATAATAGAGATTCTAAGCATATTTGTTTTTGTTTCAAGTAAATTCTAACTTCTCACCTTATTTTAAATTAAATTTTATTCTGAAACCCGACTCACATTTTCAATTTTCTAGCTCTATTGCTGACTAGAAATACTTCATGTTATTTTATTTAAACTTTTCTGGAGTGAATACAGATTGCATAATTTGCACCATGGATACCTAAATACCAGATAAATACTTCGGAGACTGCTTAAGTGCTTTGGTAATCAGGCGGGCGAACGAGGATGCGAAGGTCGGAGAACATGAACATGGATGGTGGAAAAACTGATAATAACAAAGATGAATAATAACCTATACAAAATAAGAAAAAGGGATTCTGCCTGACACAAAAGAACAGTCACATTGTTTGCAGCATGTTAACCGCATCTTTCAGGCTAATTCCCATCAAGTAACTAGGCTCCTCTAGTGTTACTGGCAAAAACATATTTAGGAAAGTGAAGGCTGAGAAATCCAATGAATAAAAAAGTACATGGTGAGAAATGAGAAAGAAAGGTATCACTTCAACGCTTTTTATCATTGAGAGCAGTTGGAAGTATTTGACTATTTGTGACCCATGTTACCAAGTCAGATGGTTTTCTGTTTATTTTTGAAAAAAAAAGCATTTAAAACGCTACTCATTGTTGTGACTATTACTACACAACTCTCCCAATTTTTGAAGTCGTCATAATTTTCGTGTTTTAATCCGGATTGATAGTGTTTTAATCCTGAATAATCACGTTTTAATCCTGTCGTATACTGCTCAAAAAATTTATTGGAACATTATTTTAAAAAATTACTTTTTTTTCCCGTCTCCTTGATTTTTTCAACTTCTCACCCAGTCGAAATTTTTCCCACTTCTGAGTTGGTAACTTTGTGACAAGGGTTCAACAGAAGCAAGGGAATCACACTCTGGAATAAGTGAATATGTGAGACTTTGTTGGTAACAATACTAGACCTCCGTATTCAACAAACACCAGCAACGGAAATCATGGATTATCAAGTGATCAGAATCTGATGTTCAAACGGCTCTAGAAGTGGGTGTGGGATTTGGAGAAAGACAACGAAGCTTCTGCTACACCTTGCGAGAAGATTTAAGTGACCAAGTTAGAACATAGTATCATTATAGCACAGAACATCTTAGGCAATTATTATGTCAAAGCAGTTCAGGCACTGATACTCATTTATAAAATGGAGCAGATTTTCTTAAATATTATGAAAAATCAAAGTTCATAATTAGCTCTGCTTTGGTGATGAAATGAGAAATTTGTTAAAACTTCCACTTACCAGCCACGCGAAGAACATCACAACACCATTGACAAGATATGCGTTGGATCTTTTCATTCCTGCAGTGTCAAGGAACCTTCACAGAAATGAGAGGAGGGTAAAACAGATGGAAGTAATCAAAGCTGTAACATTTAAATCTGTGGAGAAATAATTCCAACAAAATTACCATCGCAAATTAATCCCCGGGGTGGTGGTCTCAGAGATGAGAACCATGTATGTGTACAGCTGGGCCTCCCCAGATAACATGGCATAAGCTATTGCACTTACGGAAAGCAAATGATGGAAAACCTGAAAATATATCACTATAATGTAGGTCTACCAGCTATTGAGATTGATATCGAATCTGTGGTAGGTGTAAACCATTGTTGAAAAACTCGAAACTCGGACTCGACTCGAAAGCCAGCCGAGTCGAATAAATTTAGACCAACTCGGCCAAATACCTTGACTAAATATCTGGCCAAGTCGAGTCAAGTCGGTCCGACTTGACCGAGTTTAAAACAGTGGTGTAAACAGTCACAGCTAGGAGACCAGTGAATTAGAAAGGCATGCTCCTAGATATCACATGACAAATGTGCAAGTTAACTTTTGCTGAAATCTCCAAAGCCATTCAAGCGTGTAAATGAAATGCTAAGGCACTTACATACTCCATTCCACCAAGGGAAGGATATAGCCATAATATCATCGCTAGGTCAGTGATGAAATATCCAACAGAAGCCTGTTAAGTTTAAATTCCATCCATAACATATTCAAGGGTGGAGATTGAACTGACAAAACAAGAGTAAGAACTACATCTTATGTTATTGAAAGAAAAAATGCAGTTGTTACCCCCAATACAAAAGTAGAGAGATTTGAACTCCGAAATGTAACAGGACCCTCAAGGCGATCAGAGTATAAGTCTGAAAAGAACACTAGGTAGAGTGACATTATTGTGATAAAAATGGCATGGACGCTGGATATACCCCTGCAAAGGTTAAGGTGAAAGATAAGAATGCAATGCCGAAAAAGAAACCATGCTAGAGATGGACAACGATTTCTCACCGGTTGTTCCATTCGATCCGTTGGATCTTCGTAAGGGACGTGTAACCCTTGAAATAAAAAGAACTGATTAACTGGGTCAGATCATATACCTAGCAAAACAAGAAAGCAAATTGTTAAAAGAACAGGTGAGACTCACAAATTCAAGCCCCTCAAAATCTTTCATAGCAAGAAAACTTGGAGGCAAGATGTATGAATAGCCTCATGATGTTGAAAATCTTTCATAGCAAGAAAACATGGAGGCAAGATGATGAATAGCCTCACGATGTTGAAAGATGTCCGAAGTCATTTAAAATCATGGTTTAGAATGTTAAATTCCTCAATAATTAACATTAATAATATGAATATATAATGCACACGAACATGGATGGATGGCATATAAAAGGGAATGCTACAACATGTATCTCATCAACTAAATTGTTAATGGTTAAACGTAGAATATATATACTACTCATGCTTAATATCATTATTGGACATAATAGACATCACAAAGAAGCTTTATCCCATTTATTTGGGGGTATTTCAGTTTGACTATTTGACGTGCAATTTGGGTTTGAAAGATGAATGCAGGATTTTGGGTTTTTTTTTTTGAGAAATCCCTTCTTGACATGAGAGGGCATGGCCTAGCCCCACACTAGTTTGTTAAAATAAAAGGTTAATAGAAAACCAACCAAAACAGTCTGGGAAGTCAAAAGAAAGTACAAATGTATTAGATTTACTGATTAAAGCTCCCAGACTCTCTTCTCTCTCCAGCAATAGTCCAAAGAGATGTAAGTAAGGGAAGTTGTTTGCCCCTTTTTTTTGGAAGGTATTTGATATTGTTTGCCCCTTGTCCCACAGCTTATCTTGGAAGAAAGCCTAGATGGACCTAGTGAGATGGCAATCCAAGAAGGGAGGGGTAGAGTTCCCACCTCTTGCCACAAAAAAGAGATGGTCTCATATAAATCATGACTTAGAGAGGCTCTCTTTCCGAAGTTTATTATCAACTGGACACTTGGTTCAAACTAAGGAATTTGCAAAAGGGTTCACTGTGAAATCTCCGGAGTGATGCCATCGCCATTTAACAAAATCCGGCTCCCCCAAGATCAAGTAGGAATTTAGAATCTCTAAAAGGCCATCCAGTTGACAACTCAGCGTGTCTGGAATCCTAGAATTAAACTTTGGGTTTCAAATCATCATAGAACCGGCAACCCTTGCTTTTGATCGTACTAAACTCTCTTATTAAGATGGTTTGGGCATGTACAACGTAAACCAGAGGCGGTCCCGATAAGGAAAGGGTTCCGGATTAGTGTGGAAGGTCCAAGGAGGAGGACAAGATCTAGAATAACATTGATGACGATGCTTAGAAAATACATGAAAAAACTTGCATTGACAACATATATAACACTAAATAGAAATGAATGGCAATGAAGGATTCATAAAGCTGACCCCAAGTAGATGGGGCATGGCTTGAAGGTTATGGTTATGGTTCTTTAATGCAGAGTAAACCCAATTATTACAATCAAGAATAAATAATCAGAAGAGGAAACATACTAATTTGCACATGAAAATGCCACCAAGCACAGAAGTGTAGGGGGCAACTGGATCTGCTAGCAAATAGTCCCTAACCAGTACCTCTGCCTGGTACCTATAGGACTTCAATGCCATAACTGAAGTCTTAGAAACCTGCATAATGAAATATTTCCTGGCCCATATGCCTAATCAGTGGAATAACATAGAAAGACCAAAATATCATAAAGCATTCTATAGAACCCAAGAAACATTTAACATATTCATAATAGCATTCATAGCCATTACTTCAAGCATTTTGAAGATCTGCAGAACTGATTAGTAAAGGCTGGAAGTCAACAACTGTGCAACTTGCATAATATAAGAGATGCAGTTCAAAAAGGACCATTGGCTAGCAAATGTAAGAAGCCTTTTTCATTAAAATAGGTAATATTCAAGAGCATAGTGATTTGTTAGACATAAAATAATTTCACAATTAAAAATGTTTGAGTTAGTTCTTTCTATTAGATTTTATCATTGGTAAATTTTTGCAATATTGTAATGAGAAAAGCTTTCTATACTTGAATATTGCAAGAAGATGCATTATCTCTCGGTTGGTCAGATCAACATCACATAAGCAAAAAAAGTACATATTTGGTGCATATAATCATTAAACACCAGTCATTTCTACCGATAATTGTATCCTTCTCTTATTTCTCCCATTCAGAGGCATTCAAACGAAAAAAAGGAAACTTCCGACATGAAGTGTGGACTATCAGAGTGAAAATATATTCAGCCTCGATATATGTCTCATTAACTAACATTATATCATCTGCTAATAACATACATCATGGTACTTCTTGAATTGAGTTCATCAATGACAAGATAAAAAGATAGTTGACCCTTAGAGTGAAAATTCATTTGTCTCGACACAATTACTTTTGACGCTAATAATTGCTCCCTCATATATGTCTCCAATCAATTCAATAAAACCTTGAGGCACACCTTTCCTTCTTAAAATCCACCAAATTACTTCTCGTGGTACTTTAGTCATGCATGGTGGAAAGAAAATCTATTCAAAATTGTGAACGAGAACTTTGGCCTTTGGCTTTTGAGTTCTTATTCCTTTTGTTCTCTCTTTTGTGGGTTCCATAGGATAACGAGCTAATTTAGACTTTGACTTTCACTTGTATTTCATCTTTCTCAATTTTCGGAAGTCTGATTTGTTATCAGAGTTTTTGTTTTGATGGCTAGTCATCATTATAGGGCGCCATATGCTGAAGAATTGTTGATACGCAAACATGGATTGTGTGATGCCAAGACGAACGATTTAGGAGACAAGTACAATATCTCCAATGGAGTCTTGCATGCTATGAGTATTTACTATTTAGTCTAGGATAATACTCCATTTGAAGGAAGAATCAAAAGTAGTGTTTTTTATGGATGGAATTGATCTTGAATCTCAAATGCGCATAATAATCATTACAGAAGGGCAGGCTCTGAGAAAGAAAGGAGATTGACGAAACTCATCAATCTTTAATTAGGAGATTGACAAATAAATGGAAGTAATTATAGAAATCAAGAAGAGAGCTTCATTGAAGATTTTTATTAATTGTATTTGAAATTTAAGTTTTCGTGGTCGTAAATATATTTCTTACCAAGATAAAGCCTAAGCTTGAACTTCAAATCACCAACCACATTGTGCTCTTCATGTATGGTTTGGAACACCATCTCGAAAATTTTAGCTTCCCATGGGTGTTCACCAATTGTCTTCAACTCTTTCTCAAATGACATCAAACTTTTAGATTTCAATTTCTTATACAAGACCAAATCCAATGAGTATCACTACTGGCAAAGAGGATCACCATGCTTATCTATGCATATCAAAGTCTTTATTTTTATCCAAGCAAAGGTTTGGGAGTGAAAAGTTTCAATCATTTGTTGAAAGCATTAATAAGGATACAAGCATATACCATCTAATTCCACAAAATGATCATATTGTAGGGCTAAAAAAAAATAAAATCATAAATGATGCAGAGGAAAGCATTTGTTAGACTGCATCATCAATTCTTTAACGTGTTGAAGGAACACTTAACTCAGGGAAAAGTTCTCACTTTCCATCAACTGGGGATGACATTGGAATAGGACAAACCCAAGGCATAAAAACCTTGTAGGGAAAATATGTAATTCATAGCCACGTCATATAGTCCAAAAAGGAAAATCCATACTAGCACAAACTGGGCCTTCATAAATATTTCTAGCACATTTTGGGGAGACCTTTCATCTTCCCAATATCATCGAGAAAGACTTAAAGTGGTTTGGTGAGTTAACTATATGTTTTCGTGCAACATGTCAAACACGTTTAGAACCTTATGTTATCCTTAATTGACACGATGCCAACGCCATCCTCTTTAATGTTTGAATGCATGGAGTTGGAGGATTGCTCTCCTATGTCTATTTACCCTCTAGTCAATGGTCACGAAGGGTGGAAAGAAAGTCTATGCAGAATTTTGAATGAGAATTCAGCCTTCAGTTTTTGAGGAGTTTTTTTTTTTATTCCCTCTCTTTGATGGATTCCATAGGGTGATGAGCTATTTATCCTTGAGTTTCACTTGTGTTTCCTCCTTTGTCTCCATTTTCCAATGTCACTATTAGTAACATAAATCCTTACAACTACACCTCTATTGTCAATATATATATAGCTTTAAGGCTTTAGATGAAAGTCCCCTTATGGAGTTTTCATGTATAATGTGTCCAAGGTTTGGCAGATTAAAGGATCAATGCTTAGACATGCACCCGCACTCGATACTCGTATCAAAATCCACTAACTTAACTAGGGGGCAAAAAAGACTCATCTAAATTTTGTTTGATCAAACGGTGGGCTGGATATAGAACAAATGAGAAAATGCCCATTAAGCATTATACATTAGTAGGAGAGTTGTTTGAAATATCCATCTTAATGATGTTTCAATGTCATATCCTACATTTGCATGCACTTGCAGAGACTGTCAAAGCTTTAAAAGATTCAAATTCAGAAAAGCTTCCCATCATCAACAAAGAAACTAATCTTGGATTTGCATGCACTTCCATGACATATATATGAAGCTTTCATGAGGTCATGATATATATGCTTTGATGCAACAGTGTTCACTATATATGGAAGCATATGTGTACAATTCGAGTATATGGGAGGGTGGAAGGGAGTTAAATCCCATCCTTAATTGACAGATGGAGATTCCAATTTCAAATTAAACCCTTAAAAGACACTTAGGATGAATCACACTTGACTTTGTGCTTTGTTCATATGGTTCGACAGCCAAGATATATCTTTTATCTTATGTTATATATGCACACCTAATCATTATAATAACAGATAGATATGTACAACTTATCCCTAACCAATATGGGACTAAAAACCCAATAACAAGTCAAAGCATAAATGTTGAAAATATCACAACATAAAACTCCGAAAATAACAAAACAATAAGAAAAAAGGGCTAATAAATATGGAACGAGCCCCATTTGAGATGGGCCATCGATATTGAGCCGAGCCTAGGCTTCGGGTGCTGGTGCACTCCAATACCCCATCAATGAGCTTGAAGATCGGAGAATATAATATTTTTTACAATTACTTGTAAGGAGTCTAAGGACCACAAAAAATTAACGATTTATAGTCAAAATGTAAAAAAGAAGAAAACAATAAGTATCATTAATATATGCAACAATTTGCAATATTTTGCAAAAAAAAATGAAAATACTATAAAATAGTAGTTATAAATGATTGGGGCTATGTGTGTGTGTGTGTGTGTGCTATGCAAAAAATTATTGAAAATCCTCTAAAATAGTAGTTGTAAATGACCGGGGATCTCTCTCTCTCTCTCTCTCTCTCTCTCTCTCTCTCTCTCTCTCTCACACACACACACACACACACACACATGAAGACCTAACCATAAAAAATGCACAGTTCTATTATGAAAGTCACAAATAAAACAAAGAGTAAATTAAATTGACCTCCTCTGAGGTTTACCTAAATTGCATGGGCCTCCCCTTTGGTTCTGGTATTTACATTAGCTCCCCTCTTCTTTACTTGTCGGTAATATATTCTCCCCTCCGTTAGGAGGTCGTTAGTATCACATAGCAGAAGAGCTGAAGTAAGTAATTAATTTTTAAGAAAATCCCAAACTACCCTCTGGTACTTTCACGGGCTTCCCCTTCTACTTCCTATGGTTTGACTAGCGTTTTCCCCTTTGCAGTGATCTAACATCTACTATTGCTCCAATCAGAGCATAGCCGTGCTCCGGCTAGTTCACCACTAAGGTATATCTTTCCTTACCTCATGCTCCATCAAATTCCTTAATTATTTGCTATTTTGGGGATTACAGAGGTTTGGTAATTACATATGGCAAAAAGTGAAACATTTCTTCACCCTTTGTTGTTTCTTATTCCTCATTTTTCTCCTTTCTACCTGCATTCATTAGTCCTGAGTGATAGTGGCTAGCTGCTTGGAACATAGGAGGTTCGTGTCATTTTTGAAAAACCAAAGGGGAGATCAGTGAAATTTACTAATAATTTTCTAATCACAACTTTTTCAGCATTGAGAAATGAGCTCCTACTCTAGCATAAATCTGAACAACCAGAGCTTTATGAAATTTTGGAACCGCAGATGTGGATGTGGTCCAAAAGCGGCAGTAAAAAGATTCAAGGAAAAACCCTAACTGTGGGATATGACTGAAAGCCCTAAACAAATGAGCCAAAGACTCTAAACAGATGAGAGAGGGATGAAACATAAAGAGAGAGAATGAGAGATCAATAAAACCCTAAACGAGGGAGCAACACCTTAACCATAAATGCACCGAGAGAGACAATGGAAACAGTAGAGAGCGATAGAGAGGGAGATATATATATACCACTGATGACCGCCTTCGTCGTCTCCGTCACAAAACGTGTCCCGAGTTGCCGTCGATTGCCAGAGCACAGGAGGGGGGAGAGCTTCGGATTTTGGGGGCTGGTTCGTGAAATAACGGTAAAATATGTTAACTTTTTACCCAGCAGAGATAAAAAGTAGTTTTTTTGACTTTCTAGCATTCCTTCAATAGTGTTAAGCGGAAACCACTCGGAGGGGAGGCCCGCGTAAATACCAGAACCAAAGGGGAGGCCCGTGTAATTTAGCTAAAGTGCTAAACCTCAGGGAGGTCAGTGTAATTTTACCCTAAAACAAAAAAAACCAGATATGGAACATATCTGTATTCATCTATCACACTAAAATGCAAATGAATGTGAATCAGAAAAAACATGCATTCAGAGTAAAGAGAGAGGGATGGATGTGCCATAATCACTCATCTGCACGCATGTGTATATGTGTGTGTGCCCGTGTGTTTTTGCAAGGAAGTTCCTACTGCACACTTCCAGATCATAACACATTAATCATCGACACACACTATACGATACCATCTGTAATTCCAACTCAAAAGACATTCCATAAACCACCAGATTACGATGAAAGACATAGCCGCCGGCACAATCTCTTTCACATAAACACACTGTATCAACAATCCATCAAAGGTATTTGATGGGAATAACAATCCACCAAATCAACGGAAACATACGGCACCCCGTAAGCCCAAATCGCCGAACAAACACATAAGAATCACAACTAAGAATTTTTTTGCAAATAATCCCTGCATGCAAATTACTTACACCACCAAAACTCAGAAATCTCACAACCCACACCATTACTGAACAAAAGAACGAGAAAAGGGATGCAAACCCACATCATTACTGAACAAAACAACAATAACCCAGTTCACGAATGGCAGTTTTAGATCGAATTACGGTGTCATCTTACTCAAAAAAATGATAATAATACACGAGGGGGAATGAAAGAACACGGTAATAAGAAGAGGGCAAAGCATGTTACCTTTGGCTACTGGATCGGGATGGAAAGAGGGTTTGGTGGGAATCACGTCGGGCTGGATTGGAAGGTATCGCGTCGAATTATAGCCATCCCAAAGGGGGATGAAGGGAGGCGATGGAAAGAAAAAACCCCTCATTCCCATCTCACCACTCACTAAATACCAGAGGAAACCCAATACTTGTTGAATGTGCCAATTAAAGTAGTCCCCTCATTTAATGGAAGCTTCTATCAGGACCTAGTAAATTGATGATGGCACCCCAAAAATAAATCATTTAATTTTGGCACTTGTTCATTTTTCAAAGTTTTTTGTTGGCACCCAACTTACAGCCCGTTTGGTTCCGTGCAGTTGGCACTACACGGTGCAATGGAGACATAACACGTGCAGTTGGAACACGCAGTACACATTTTTTGTATAAGCGGAACTTAGAACTGCTATGGTTTTGAAAAACTACAGTGAACCAAATAGCGAGCGGCGCGTAGTGGTGACGTGCGTGTTCCAACTACAGCTAACTAAACAGGCTATTATTCTTGGTACCCGTCATCCATTCTCATGTCCACTGTTACATGTCATAAGAACATTCTCCTTTGCCTGACACTGGCCTCATCAAACAGATCTACATTAAAAAATAAAAACAAAAAACAAATATTTATCTCTGATATTTCAATCAGCATAATCGGTAAAGCATTAGGGTCAACTTTCATCTTAGGGGGAGAGAGGTTATATGATCAAAGTTGGCTACAAGAAGAGAAATGCCCATTTTCACCTCAGAGTTTTGATAGAGGGCATCCGTCAGCTTTTGAGATTGTTTTAGGCCATTGAGAGGGATTTCGACGGTTGGCGGTGGAGTTAGAAGAGGAGGATGAGAGTAGAAGGGGAGGGGAAGAGTAAGAAACAAAGGAGGAAGAAGATGAAATTCAAGAGTCGTTGATTATTATTTTTTTGCAAGCTGTTTTGGAGGAGATATGTACCAGCAGACATTCAAGAAAAAACATATCGCACATACGTTTGGTGTGACACATATGTGCATGAAAATGTGACACATATGTGCATAAATCGTACACCCACATGGCATAATCTCATTAGTCCTAAAATATTCAAAGTCTAGTCAGCAGAATATGACAATAGGGTCGAAAAGATAAAAGGACTATTGGGTTCGGCTGACAAAAGTTAAAGATAATAGCAAGACTAAGAGTAGCCTCAATCGAGCAGAGAGCCGACTGTAACAATAAACTACCTCAATGAGAATATTGAGGCCGTGGGTAGCCTCGGTCATCTTCGGCATTCTGATTATCTTACCCTCATGAGTCCGGCTGAGGGTTGCCTCAGACGGTAGCTTTTATCATATGAATCTGATTAGAGGACCAAAATGGTAAGAGTGTGAGGAAGGATCCTCAGAGTTGAGGATATATCTCTTTCATAGCATCTATACCTAAAGTAGTTCTCCAAACTTCAGTTCATTATAAATGCCAAGATCTACATATCTGAGATGAACCCTGAGTCGCTCGTCGGTATCCGATGATCATGGGTATAAAGAACGAAGAAATTTTTCTGTTATAAAATAGTGATTTTCTATTACGGGGAGTTACAAGCCAACGCCACCTTATCAGAGCAATTATAGTGGCAATTATGGATGATAACTGTGATTGACAAATAAAGAAATGACAACTAAGTTGCAGCTAGCCTGCTATATCAGCATTGACAATTATGGAAAGATAACATCCTAGGAGCTTCTATAAATAGGAATCAATTTTGGCCGACCAGGTAAAATTCCAACTCTCTCTGACTTTCTGAATTCGCAGAGTACTTCTTTAGAGTATTTTCATGTTGACTTGAGCGCCGGAGGTGTGATTCATGATTCATCACCCCCCATAAAACTCCTTTCTTTTCTTGTGTTTGTGTAGGATCAAATCATCTACCGATCGGCGGAATTCCATCCTCTACAACATATAGTAGAATTTTTATTTTTATTTTTTATAAAAATATTTAATTAAATAGTGTTTGACCATAAGTATTTAACATATTAGAGCTCTAACAGCACATGGCAAGTCAGCGCAGTAAAGCAAAGCCACGTCGAAAACTTATTTTTCTTGATTCTCATCCCAGTATCTTGGTTACCGGTTTTAAACTCGATATTTCAGATACCTGATTTAACCGAAAACCCCATTGCGAAATCGACTCAGTATGAGAACTGCAGTGTAAGGCTATAAGATTTTCGGTTAAACCCAGTATCTAGAATATCGAGTTTAAAATCGGCAACTCAGGTACCGGGTTTTATGAGAATCAGAAGAAGAAGAAGAAAAAAATCGTGGCTTCGCTTTACGACGCTGACCTACCACGTGACTGTCAGAGTGATAGTATGTTAAAATACTTCTTATATACTGCTATTGAATTAATATATATTTTTTAAAATATTATTTTGAAAAAAATCCATATATGATGTGTGGGTGCCAATATTATGTGGTGATATTTGAGAATAACAACTATTAAAAGTGGGATGGGTGCCAAGAACAATACAGGGGCAGATAGAGTCTCCCCCCATTTAATAGTCATTAAGTCCGGGTGCGTTTTACCTTTCGGGACCGTTCATCTGATAGAGAACTCAAGACTAGAACCATTCTGACTCATTGATGGTGAGGTCCATTATGATTGGATGGCAACGATACGGTGAAATTCAAAGATTGGGAGGGTGCCAATTGGATGATATGGAAGGTGAGATAGTGACCCACCCAACTGGACAGAGAGGTTTGACTTAGGAGCAATGATATTCAACCAGACAAGAAGTTTATAGACTATTTACATACCCCACACCACAGCTGTCTGTTGCCGACCTGACGAGGGGCTGAATGTGACTCACCGGTCATGACTGCGCGCAATAGACGGCCGTGATCGGCTCTGTGAAGAGTCTGTAAAGTTTTTGTCTGGTCGAATAGTTTTTTTCTTCTGAGAATGTCTTGGCTAATCTATGATTAAGAAGCCGAAATTTTTTTTTTTTTGGACTTGTTCCTCAGCTGTCAGCCTCATCTACCACTTGTGCTCAACCACTGAAAATTATAGAGAAGTCGTATCCCTACTCTTCCATGATTAGTGCGCAACCACCCAAAATTAGTGTTTGGCTTCACATCAAATTTTTTTAACAAAAGCATTGGTTAAAATGCTCTCTCTCTCTCTCTCTCTCTCTCTCTCTCTCTCTCTCTCTCTCTCTCTCTCTCTCTCTCTCTCTCTCTCTCTCTCTCTCTCTCTCTCTCTCTCTCTCTCTCTCTCTCTCTCTCTCTCTCTCTCTCTCTCTCTCTCTCTCTCTCTCTCTCTCTCTCTCTCTCTCTCTCTCTGAGAGGGAGAGAGAGAGAGACCTTGAGTAAGTTACAAATTTGATGAGAGAGAGAATCCTAGAGAGAGAGAGAGTCCTTGAGTAAGTTACAAATTTGATGCTATCAAGCAAAAATATATGGGAGCATGTCCGGGACTAATTGTTAAAGGCTGTGCATTTTATCCGAGTAATGCAATTTGAACATGGTACCAAGAGGAAAAAAAAAAAAACTATTGGAATATATTGCAGGACAACTTGGCCGATAACCTACGGTGTTGCGGGGCGTTGGCCAGGGCGTGGTGCGAATGTCGATGCATTGAGCGCTTGCCGACCCCCCCACACCACTGTGGGTCGTCTGTAAGGTTGTTCTGCAGTATGTTTAAATAGTGTTTATTTTTTAAATATTTCTTCTATGTATTCTCCGATACTCAATCTCATATATTTTTTATTTTTTATTTTTATTTTTGTTTAATACATAAGTTGGGATCTACCTAAACCCCTCACGCCATTTAGGGATTACATCTTTTCCCAAAAAAAAATAAGGATAGAAAAATCCATAGTGGATTTTAGATGTATTATCAAATTTCAGAAGCTATAAGCTAATCTTCCAAAGTCGACATCACTACCTTCCAAATATTATTGCTAACATCTTCAATGGATCATTTTAGTTCCTTTTACGATAAAGAAAAATTATTACTAGGTCTTTCACATATATCATATATAGCAATAAGGACTGGTAGATAGATGCTTTAGTGCCAAGTCCTTTCGTGTATAATTGGATTTTTTTTTTCAAGTATCCATTTTATTTCTATATGTAGCAAAACAGAAAAATCATATAAAAGAATAACAATTTGGTAAAAAGAAAAGAAGTAATGATTCTTTGAAATCACATTTTTTTGTAACCGCTATAGCGATTTCATTGTAGCAGCTATAATAACTACGATAATGATTTCACTGTAGCAAAGATTAAAAATCTACAAAATACCGTAGCAGCTATAATGATTTCACTATAACAACTATATTAACTGATACAATGAAAATCATTGCAGCTGCTTTAATGAAATGTGAGTTCCTAAAGAATAATTACTCTTTTTTACCAAATTGTTCTTCTATGTGATTTTAGGATTTGGAACTGTTTTATCTTTTTTTTTGGGAGGGGGGGGAGTCAACAAGTAACTTGTTGTAAAGTGCATCATTTCGAGAGGGGACTAGCGCAAACCTCTTTCTTTTGTCTGCCCTTTTTCGCCAAACATATATGTTGTCAGGACCTGTCACTTAGTCCCTCCGAAAATGCACACCTACCCACTTGGATGTTTCCAAACCTTACTCCTGATAAATAGGGGGGTGGAGCTGACTCTTGGATGGGGAGGATGTGACAATATCATTGCAATAGTGTCAACCTTTCTACCAGAAATGCATGACACTTTGCCATAAAAGTCTTGGGATTTGAATTCAATGCTTTGTATTCGTATGAGGGGAGACAAAGACCTCACTCAACTTAATTGAACCCAACAACTATGGTGTGACTTGGCCGGGAAGCAACGCTTCACTTAATTCACTATGAGAGTGTGACAGAAGGATGTTTGTAGTTGTAGGGGACCATAGCCAACATGTAACAGGCTTACCATTACCTACTTAAGATTCGATGGGTTAATTTCCTTGCCAAACATTCAAGAGATATGGGTGATGTTACGATTCTCGTGCCCCTCAAAACCGGTGAAGAGAGGGAGGGGACAACGATATATAAAGATGTGGAACTCCCACCCTTTTTACCGATATGTGCAATTGACTATTCTCAACGCCTGCCTGCACACAGAGCGCCTCTCAATTGGAGTGAGGGAGCAGAAGATCTTAATAAAAGGAAGAAAGAGGGTGCGATGGGACCACATAGAGGAGAGACGGGGTGGGACCTGGCTTTGATACCATTTTACAAAGAGAGAGGAAGAGATAATAGGGTTGGGAGAGAAAACTCATTGTATTGATATTCCATTACATAACTACCTCTCCTTATATAATAAGAGAACGCATACCATTATAATACCAGTACCAAGGTGAGGCTAATAGTAACACTACATCTAATATGTCAAACTAATGTAAGTTATAAACCACATCAATTTGCTTAATAAAAGAAAGGAAAAAATGCATCAAATATCCATCTTTTTTTTATAAAGTAAAAATAGTGCTAGGGCAACCTGCAAGCAAGTCGTCCTAAGAACCCTTGCAAACAGGACAATCAGAGGAACCTAGCTAACCTATAAGCAGGTCAACCAAGGAATTGATAAGGATCACTAAGGATCGAAGCGGAGGAAACCAGCGGTGATGAAAGTCAGCAATGAAGGAGACCGAAAGGGGAGAGATCGACTAAGAGAGATGTGGATGCATAAGACATCATAAGAGGCAAGCACTTGACCGAAACAAGCACTCGACACCTCCTAGAAGATCTCAATCATCACAGACGGGGGAGAGGAAATAGATTCATAGCCAAGGTTTGAAATCTCCATTTCGGTAAAAATTTCGACCTTCTGGATATGGAAATATTTCATAAAAATATTTCGACAATGTGAAAATATTGTAATTTTGTAGAAAATATGAAAATATTAATTTTTAATATAATTTTTTAGTGAAACTCTGGATAGTCATAAACTAATTATAGATGTACACTTCGAAACACTCAAATAATATTTCTACCCGATATAGGGGTGTAAAGCTTCACATAGCATGTATTCAATGTATTGAGTCTATAAGTTTTGTGCAATCTTGTTTGGTCCGGTTTTGATATATATTTTTTAATCTTTTTTTTTTGATAAAAATATTTTTAAAATAAAGATTAGTTGATTGTTAAAATAATGTTTTAACGATTTTGAAAGCAGACTTAAAACAAGAAAGTTATGCAAGTTTGAAATTGTGCAAAAATTATGCTAAAATGTGAAACACTGTTTTTTTACCAAATCTTAAAAAAAAGAGCTTTTTATATAGGAAAGTTTTTATATATTCAAAATTTTCTAAGAAGGACCATGGTTTTCTAAATGCACTTGTACTTCTACATCTTATGGAATTTTTTAAGCTAAATAGGTGTTGATTTAATCACTTTTCTCACCATGTGGATTTTATAAAAAAACCATGAAAACTGTTTTCTCCTACTAAAACTGAAAGTATACTTTTTTATTCCTTTGATTTTTGATTTTTTTGATATTTTTATTGAAATCAAATGGGGGAAGGGGGGATATTTGCTTATTTACATATAATAACTTAATGTAAATAGAAAAACTAAAAAGTAAGTAAAACGACATTTATTGATATCATAAAATTTCATGGAGATCAAAATATTTTATAGAAATATCATGATATTTTGTGAAATCGCTCAATATTTTTATATTTCCAGTTCTGCTCGAGACTGTAGGTGGGATTTTTGTATCGGGTTTGTTTTTCTGATATATTTTGTGATATTTCACTAAATATATCGATTTTTTGTACCTTGTTCATAGCTCTAATAGGGTCGCACAACCGAAAGAGAGAATCCGAGAGCCGGTACAAGTGTGATTAGAGAGAGTAGATCCGAGGGTCGGTGCGACCAGGAAGAAAGAGGATAAAGTCAAGTTCTCATATGGTCGTATGACCGGGAAGAGAAAGGATCTGATAGTCGAGGTCAGGCGCAAGCGACAGGCAGGCCACGAGCGGGCCGACAGTGTATAGGGCGCATACAAGCGGTTCGGTATAGTACATGGCGTAGGCAAGCAGTTCAACAGAGCACAGGGCGCAAGAGGACTGGCAGAGCGTACGATGCAAAAGGATCAACAAAGCGCAGGGTGCAGATGGGCAGGTCGGCAGAGGGCAGGGTGCAGGCGCAGCACACAGGCAGAGCGCATGGTGTAGATGGGCATGCAGAGCGCGAGTACAGACGGTCCCAAGGAAAGGCACTGAAAGGAGAGGCTGCAAACAGAGGACAAGCGTGGTTGCAAGCAAAAAACATGTAGCCAAATGAGAAGCTCAGAATAGCAGTCGAGAGGGTCATGAAGTAGAAGAGGAGAGGACTTCAGTAATGAAGGAAGTTGGTGATGTGAGAGAGGAGAAGATTAAAACATCATTGGGGAGAAAATCACAAAGGGCTCCCTCCATTCTCTCCTCTTTTCTGTACCAACAATGAAAGTAAAGAAGAAGAAGAAAAATCTCTCCCTCCTTTGATAACAACAGCAATGTCATATGGTATACAAGGGCTATCCCTTGTCTTCCAATTTCCAACAAAGAAGGGATGATACCGAGTCCACTGCGGAGGCATGGGTTCGCAAGGAGTCCATCCAGTGAGACCTTCCTTGTTGGGGTCGCAGACAGCGAAGGAGGTGCAGGTCTGAGGCTAGGGCTGCTACTATGAGACAAGCCGCAGATTGTTCATGAGAGATGTCACCTCAGAGCACAAAGGCAATCCCTGGAGCATGACCGTGGAACATAATGAAGGGATCCGGTCGGCTTGTGATGCTATCTCTCATGGAGAAGGGCGGAGGTCGTGCTGAAATTATAAGGCAAAAGAGGAAGCCGGCTCGAGATGCAGGCGGGTGACCGAGGCACAGGCGCAGGTGTGGCCAGAATTACGATCGAAGATCGAAGAGGAGGCCGAAAACATGAGCAGTCGAGCCGTCCTTCTCGGTCATGAAGAGACCGACACAGAGAGCAACAGTAGGTAGGGATCACAGTTCCAGAGAGGAGGCTGCACGTCAATGGGCTGTGACACAAGGGAGGAGGTTGGTGCAGGCTGTGTGGGCCACAGATCTGACAAAGAGGCTGCACACTGGCTGTAGTGGAGGCCGGTGCAAGCTGAGCAGGGTGAAGATTCGGGGAGGAGTTACATGCCGGTGGGCAATGGCTGCCGTAGGGAGGAGGTCTCGCGGCTGGCAGAGGATCATAATTGAGATGGATCGTGACACAAGGGGAGGTCCTGGCTGGGGATCGTGATCCGATGCACGAGGAGGAAGATCTATAACCAGGAAGGGCCGGGACTCGAGATCGACTCGCGATCAGGTTGTGGGCGTGAGTAGGAGGCGGCGCCGACACTGCGGAAGGAGGCCGTCATGGGTTGCAGTCTGCAATGAGCAGATGTCACGCGAGGTCTCTGACGATGTCATCAGAGCTGGACGCGATCATTCTCAGGGCTAACTCGAGCAAGGCAGGTGGCCGACAAGCTAGGCCCCACCTTCTCCTTGTTGGTGACCGGTGATGTAACATCTGCCCCAAACACACAAGATATTATCCACTTTGTCCGTGCCCATACGAGAACTTCCCAAGAGGTCACCCATCCTAGTACTGCTCTCGCCCGAGCACGCTTAACTATGGAGTTCTTATGAATTCCGTAGTGGTGCACGGTTTTAAAATGCATCTTATATGTTTGGGAGGGAAAATTATATAAGTAGCTCAGGATCTTCTTTTCTCCAGGCAATGTGGGGCTAACTTGTGGCCTTGTACACCTCACCTCATCCATCTTGGCATCACAGTCTCAAGAGTCTTGGCTCTTGGCCTATTGGATCTTGGTCGTCACACCCCCTATCAAAGGCCGATCGGGTGCGCGTCTGTTGACTAGCTGTCAGGGGCCGACTGTGACGACCAAGATCCAATAGCCAAGAGCCAAGACTCCTGAGGCTGGGATGCCAAGATGGATGAGGTGAGATGAGACGTACAAGGCCATGAGTTAGCCCACATCGCTTGGAGAGAAGGAGATCCTGAGCTACTTATATAATTTCCCCTCTCAAACATAAGAGACGTGTTTTAAAACCGTGCGCTGCTACAGATTTTGTAAGAACTCCGTAGTTAAGCGTGTTCGGACGAGAGTAGTACTAAAATGGGTGACCTCCCTGGGAAGTTCTCGTGCGAGCATGGGCAAAGAGGACAAAATCTTGTGTGTTTGGGGCGGATGTGACAAAATGGTATCAGATCCAGTTCTCCTCGCAATGAGGGCTCTAACCCTACACGTGGACGTGTATCCCTAAGGGGGGTGGATTGTAACGACCAAGATCCAATAGCCAAGAGCCAAGACTCCTAAGGCTGGGATGCCAAGATGGATGAGGTAAGGTGAGGTGAGGTGTACAAGGCCACGAGTTAGCCCCACATCGCTTGGAGAGAATGAGATCCTGAGCTACTTATATAATTTCCCTTCTCAAACATAAGAGACACGTTTTAAAACCGTGCACCGTTATGGATTTCGTAAGAACTCTGTAGTTAAGCGTACTCGGACGAGAGTAGTACTAGGATGGGTGACCTCCCTGGGAAGTTCTCGTGTGAGCACGGGCAAAGCGGACAAAATCTTGTGTGTTTGGGACGGATATTACACCGACCGTTGCGCCCGTTGACACCCTGCCGAGGGTCGGCCGGGTGCACGTCTGTCGACTCGCTGTGCGAGGCCGGCCAAGGGTCGGCCGGGTGCATGTCTGTCGACCTGCTGTTCGGGGCCGACCGTCGCACCCGCCGACCCCCTGCCAAGGGCCGATTGGGTGCGCGTCTGCTAACCTGCTATCCAAGTTTGATCCTCGAGCAGGCGGGCAGTAAGTTGCGCGGGCCAACCTATGAGTCCCACTGTCGGGCATTAGCTAGTTTCTGCATTCATAGCCCCTCCCAACTAGTTAGGTGCAAACCTAGCTGGCTGGGACTCAATGGTGCAAAACCGGTTTTGCATCCGTCGACTCGCGATTGGCACCGACGGGCAACTGCGCGGGCAAACAATCGTGCAGGCGGGCAGCTGATCGTGCAGGGGGGGTGGTCGGGCAAGGGGTGGGGTTGGGCAAGGGGGGGGGGGGGGTTCGGTTGCCGGGGCGGTTGGTCGACAGGGACCCCCAGCACTCGACCAAGGCCAAAACCACTCGGCAGGGGGGGTCGGGCAGGGTGAGCAGCAGGGGGAGGGGGGTCGGGCAGGGTGAGGGGGAGGGGGGTCGGGCAGGGTGAGCAGTAGGGGGAGGGGGGAGGGGGTCGGTTAGGATGCAGCAGGGGGGGTCGGTCAGGATGCAGCAAGGGGGTCGGTCAAGGGGGACCAAGGGCGGTCAGGTAAGAGTACGGCAACAGGGAGGGAGAAGGGTCGATCAAGGCGCAGTAGGGCAGGGGGGTCAGTTGCTGGGGACCCCCAGCAGTCGACCCCAGCACAAATCCACCTAGGGGGCGGTTGCATAGTGCTGGCAAAAAGGGGGCGGGTCGGGTAAGATAGGGGATTAGGAAAAGCGAGCCGGAGCTGAGTTTGACGAGACCTAGTGTCTGCATCCTAGATCAGAATTCATCGATTCCAGAGGCATTGCGATCCTCACATGACCCTTTACAAGATCGTCTAAAGAGGGGGGAAGAACGGAGCTAATATGATCATTGGATTTCTACGAAAAAGTGGGATCGAATGCAACTCAAAAACACAATTTGTTGCATCTTTGGTGTGTGGCGCCCCTCGCCACTGTTTGATGCAGAGTAAAGGGGAAGAGGGTGGATCAAGGGTGCATAGCCCCCAAGAGAGGGGTGGGGGGTGGGGTTCGGTTAAAGGTGCATACACCCCTCGGGGGTGGGAGGGGGGGGGGGGGTTCGGTTGCAGGGCAGGGGGGTCGATTGCAGGTGCAGGGTGTGTTGTAGCTCATGTGTCCTTAGCATGGATTTTTTGTATTAACATTAATAAAGATGACTTTGGTTATTGCTTTAATTAGAATACTACTGTGGTGTATGATAATACTCATATAATAAAAGGACCCTAGGGAACACAGTAGGCCACTGAGGTGCATGGAGGATCCATGCTTGGGAGACCCAGTGGAACAGTTCTGTGTAGACCTAGAACTAGTTCACAGCTTTGGTGATACTGGTCGCTTCACCGAGAATAAGCTGTTGGCAGGTAGAGGATATGGTGAAGTCTCCACCACGGGAACGTAGGATTCCCATTCACCTGACCAAGCACGATGATCGTGTTGAACAGGAACCAAGACGGTGCACAGTTCAGTGATTCAGACACTGGTGCAGAAATCGTCTTATTACTATAGATAATCTGTCCTTAACCCTGAGGGACCATGCTCACTGGGCCAACCAGTTGTGTGGTGCTTTGATGTGCCAACGTGTGCGGACCTTCCATAGTCCAATACCACGGTACGTTGGGTTACCCGGCTGACGCTTGAGTGATATGTAATCCCTACAGGTTATCCGACGTCCAGTATTGGATGGGTGCGTTTTGATGAGTCAATCTGTCCACACAGTTAACCCAGGCCTGGTGGTTGTCAGTATGACTGACGATGTTTCGGATGCTAGGCATAGCACCGGAAGGTGTGTGGTGTTATAGATGACAAGTCATCAAACCCTAGTCAGATGATTGATCGGGATCTGACGGTGCTCCCCACCGCCCGAGTCGTATCATGGCACCAGTAATAGGAGGGATAAGGATTATCGGAGTATAGTAGAGAACAGGGTTACGAGGGAGTAACATAAGTTTAGGATCACTAGAGTTCAACTCGCGTCGCACTCTGGGTGGCTACGCGGGTTAATCGGATTAGGGCTGATTAACGGAACTTTCGGTTTGTCACCGGAACAGTTAATCAGGGATCCGGTTAGAGCTAGAGATCCCGAACCCTAAAGGTTCCACCCTGTCGTTGCGTATAGGAATTGTTCCCCGACCTAGTTGGATACGTTAGATGCGAAGTAGCGCGATGGAGCGCAAGCCCGGAGCCAAAGAACCTAATTCACAAGTGTTACGGGTTATTGGGGTATTTTGGTGAATACTGAAATATGGCTCAGAACATATTGAATATGGATCTTAGATTGAGCGGAATAATTCCAGGAGCTCACAGACGCTGACGGAACTCGATTCCGAGTAGCGCACCTCACTCATTCTCACTTTCAGTTTTCCGCTTTTTGTGAAGGGCGTTTTCGTCCGGACTTCACGATAGACACCCGGAAGACCTAAATACGATCCCCCCCCTCATCCCTATCCACCTAAGGGCCGGCCCTAGGCTCCTTGGAGCCATGGGAGACCGGCCCTATAAAGGAAATAGGGAGGGGAGGGGTCGGCCCTATGGTTCTACTCCCTCCCCTCCAAAAATCCGACCCCTAGGCCTCCTCCTTTGTGGTTTTGGCCAAGGAAAAGAGAGGAAGAAGAAGGGAGAAGGAAGAGGAAGGAAGGAGAATGAAGAAAGGAGAAAGAGGAGGAGAAAATCACGTGGCTCGCCATCGTCTTCGCAACGGATTCCTCCGTCGGCTCGAAATCCCTGCACTCAGAGACGGGATTTCGAGGATTCTTCAATTCGCAAAGGACAAGGTGCTATCCAATAGTTTCCCTTGCGATTCAAGTGCGGTTCTTCATCGTTCCATTTTCTTCGGATCATAGATCCATAAGGTATGATGAAACTAAACACCTAAGTAGATGCATTCATGTCTTCCGTAGATCGTAGTATGTCTCTAGGGTGTCCGCACATATGCTAAGATCGTAGATTTGCATGTAGATTGTTTTGTATCACAAATTGTAATGAAACATACACCGTATGATCTTCGGATCTTTCTTTTTGCTTCCGCTACGACTCTGATTAGCGGAACCCAATTCCAACAATTGGTATCATAGCACGTTTTGTGTATGTTTCATGCATGAATTCGTGAAAATATCATGTGAATATATGATGTCATATGTTTTCGTCGGGGTTCGGCGTAGATCATGCATATGGATTGTGCTATGTATCGTCTTTTTGCAGGTGCCGCGCTGTATAGTAATCTGTGATCGCATGCATCCGGGGGTCGGACCCTGGATTTAATTTTGCATTGATTATTATTGTGGATTGTAAGGCTCTAGATGGGCGAGGGTGGGGGTTGACCATCCTCGGTTCCCTGGCCAGTTTTCTAGGATTGTCTTCTTTTCTTTCTAGCGAAATTATACACGAACGAGCACTTGCTCGGAACGTGATAGTTTTTCGGTCACAGGAAGAAGGAGATGATGCTACATCCACGGTTCGGACAAGCGGTACCATGGCGTGCAAAGACCCGACGAAAGCATGCACGTTGGCGATGAAGGGGATCATCGTCAGAGATCGTGCAGAATGGAAGAGCGGGATATCTTGGCTGTGCTATTCAGGTTCAGGGGTCGGACCCTGGACTTGATTCAGTTTGGATGTTTTTCTGTTGTTTCTCTTTATTTCGTATTTAGAGAACCCCGATGATAATATGATTATCTTGCTTGTAAGTTTGTCTCTAGATCAGGCTTAGGGTTAGTACTAAGCTTATGGATTCATCGGTGTCTCTAAATGCTTCTAACACGTGCGAATCCTGTGGCTAGCTAAAAGGAAAGGTGGTAACCGCCCTCGTGGTAGTTCAGGTAGCCAAGTACTGTGCACCGAGATAGACGCAGTGTTAGATTTGTTTAGTGATAATTAACTAATGTCTCCATAAGAAGTATGATAATCCTAGTGGGATGCCTTTTCCCCACGTGGTCCTAGCGACCAAGTTAGGTTAGGATTTCACTGTGTGATACCCGTTTATAGATGACGTTTGATGGTAGTATGAACTCATCACGATTTGGTTATGCCACCATTAGGTTGAGGTCCGGTGGAGGTTGTCGGATATCCCTATTTGGCCAACATCGAAACCTGTAATGAGATGAGGTCTACTATGACATCAGGCATCAAATTGTGAACAAGGCGTCATCGTAGTGGGCGTCCTTTCCACGTTGACCTTAGGCTAGGCTCCAGATCTTAGGATTATGGACAAACTAGTGAAGTATCGGGATCCTTGGAATCTATGTAATGTGATCCTTGCAAGAAAGGCGAAAGCTAAGTATTCAAGGTAGGGACTATGATATTTTCTGAGGATACTAATGCTTTGCGGGAAGGTTTGTAATCCTAGTGGGAGCACGGTAGACCAGGGTCTAAGTCTAGGAGGTCGTGACCTTTCTAGATATGCATAAAACCTCATAAAGAAGGGATGTATAAGAGGTTCCCTCTAAAGAGGAGCCCCTGGCCTCCACAATCAACCGTCTAAGGGTCTAGGTGGGAGGTACGCAGTTCGATATTCCCATCGGGTGAGAGTTGTGTTTCCTTCCATGCTGGTTCACCTAGTGGTTTCCTTCGGGACATGGAGGATGCCAGTGGCAGTGGGTGACGGTTTTATCCTGCACCGCGGGAGCCTATGAACCCCCCTGCCGACACCACCTAGATTTGTGGGAAGCATCTGAAAGCTTGTGTGAAGCCGCTGTTGCTGTGCACGTGGGTCACATAAAGCTGGCCAAAAGGAGACTGGGAGGTCTTTCAGTTTGCCATGGGTAATACTGATGAAGACTGGGTCGTAAACACCCCGTTGCCAGAAGCGGTTACATGCTCTCACCGAGATGCTGTCTCCAATTCAAGGCCGATAGTCTCAGTGCTCTAGCCCAGGGAATTTAGATTCCTGTATGTCTCCACTTGAGGTGGTGAAGACATAGCGGCTGGAGTAGATATTATCTATTTCTAAATTCCATGAAATAGATTATAGTAGACCCTAACTATTGCTTTAAACCATTGTTTACAGAAATCATGACCAAGCTCGACCCCCTTGCCTCCATACTTAATGATAACAAACTTACGGGACCAAACTACGAGGACTGGAAGCGTAACCTAATGCTCGTCCTAAGGGTTGGCAAACACACAATTGCCCTAAGTACCCCTCAACCGGCCATGCCGGGACCAAGTGCAACTGAGGCCCAGTTAAAGGAATAGAAAGACTGGCTAGATGCTGATGAGATGTGCAAGTGCTACATTGTGGCATCCTTGCACACCGTCCTTCAGAAGCAAGTCGAAGACGTGGCCTTTGCTTCAGACATGATGCACTACCTGAAGGAAATGTTCGAGGGTCGTAGTCGGGTAACTCGTTACCTGACCATCAAGAAATTGGTGTCCACGAAGATGGCAGAGGGGACTTTAGTTCGGGATCATATGCTGAAGTTGTTTGGCTATGTGAACGAGCTTGGTTCCTTCGATGTCATCTTAGATGTAGAGATCCAGACCGACATTTTTCTCGTGTCTCTGTCAGGAGCGTTTGAGGCTTCGTTACCAACTTCAACCTTAACCGGTTGGAGATGCCTAACGCAGAGCTCCTAGCGGCGCTCCAAGCGGCAAAGGACGGGATGAAGGCAGGAGCCCAATCCCTAAACGTGGAGCGGAATTCTTCTCTGAAAGCCAAGGGCAAGTTTCAGAAAAGAAAGTCTAAGAAGCCCGTGAAGATGGGCCAGGTGCAGTTGCAGGTTCCCAAGCAGAATGGTCCGGCGAAGCCCAAAGGAAAATATTTCCGATGCGGCAAGAAGGGGCACTGGAAGGGCGACTGCCGCGCGGCTCCCAAGAAGGCTGAGACATGTATATCTCAAATCCATATAGTGAAATCCCTTGTAACATCCAGTTGTTCTCCAGTTTCATGGATTGTGGATTCTTGTTCTATTAACCATACTTGCAATAATTTGCAGGGGTTCAAGGAGACAAGAAAACTGGGTGAAGGAGAGATAATCCTAAGCATGGGAACTGAGGCCGTGGTAGAGGCTGAAGCAGTTGGAGATGTCATCTTGCAGTTCCTTGATGGAAGAAGTTTATTACTTAGAGACATACTTATGTACCGTCCTTGAGATGTAATTTAATTTCTATTTCCTTATTGAATAATGAAGGTTTTTCAGTTTTATTTGATGCTTCTGGTGTGTCAATTAAATTGAATGGTTCCTTTGTTTGTAAGGGAAAGATACAGAATGGTCTCTATATAATTAACTCCAATCATAAGTAGGATAACATAACTGAAGCTTGTGTGATTAATTCATCTAAAAGGAAAAATCCCTCAGATAATCCAACACTCCTTTGACATCTAAGGCTTGGACACATAGCCTCAGACAGGATTCACAGGTTGGTTAAGGTAGGACTCTTAAGTCCAAATATTTCAGAAATCCTACCGATGTGTAAGTCTTGCCTGGAAGGCAAGATGACTAAAAGGTCTTTCCGAGCCAAAGGTAGCAGATCTAAGGAGGTATTGGACTTGGTACACACTGATGTATGTGGGCCCATAAGTGTCCGTGCTATAGGAGGTTTCGAGTATTTCATCACCTTTACGGATGATCACTCGAGGTTTGGATACATATACCTAATGCGGCGGAAGTCTGAATCCTTTGATAAGTTCAAGGAGTTCAGAGCTGAAGCAGAAAAGCAGACGGGTAAAAGTATCAAGTCTCTTCGATTAGATCGAGGAGGCGAATACCTATCGGATGAATCTATAGGGTACCTGCGTGAGCATGGGATCGTATCCCAGTTGACTGCACCAGGGACACCACAACAAAACGGTGTATCTGAGAGGAGAAACCGAACTTTGTTAGACATGGTTCGGACTATGATGAGTTATGCAACATTACCACCTAGGTTTTGGGGATATGCCCTAGAGACGGCAGCATATACTTTGAACTTTGTTCCATCAAAGTCAGTACCCCTAACTCCTTGGGAGCTGTGGTTAAAGCGAAAGCCAAGCATACAGCACTTTAGGATTTGGGGTTGTCCAGCACATGTGCGAAAGGACAAGCGAGATAAGATTGAGTCAAAAACTAAGGTATGTCTATTCGTTGGGTATCCAAAAGGGACAAAGGGTGGTCTATTTTATGATCCTGAGGATAGAAAGGTTGTCGTCTCGACGAACGCCGTATTCCTGGAGCAGGATTATTTAATAGACCATAAGCCCACCAGTAAAGTAGTTCTTGAAGAATTGCTTGGTACTGATGGGAGTACGCAGACAGAAAACGTAGTGGGAGCCGATACCACTAAGATTAACGGTACTGTAGAATCGACTCCTATGGAACCGCCGCAGGTTCGTCGCAGTGGGAGGACCACAGGTGCTCCTGATAGATACATTGGAGAAGCCTTTATGGTTGATCCAGAGTTTCAAGAGAATGATCCTCTGAACTATGACAAAGCGATGGTATCCACTGACCATGCAGCATGACAAGAAGCCATGGAGGCAGAATTGACATCAATGCCCCAAAACTCGGTCTGGACACTTGTAACACCACCTCACAATATTAAACCTGTTGGGTGTAAGTGGGTGTACAAAAGGAAAAGAGGTCCGGATGATACCGTTGAGACTTACAAAGCTAGACTAGTCGCTAAGGGTTATACCCAGCGAGAAGGGATCGACTATGACGAAACCTTTTCGCCAGTGGCTATGCTTAAGTCTATCCGGATCCTCTTGTCCATTGCAGCCCATTATGATTGGGAGATCTGGCAAATGGACGTCAAGACCGTATTCCTCAACAGGGATTTGGAAGAAGACATCTATATGTCTCAGCCTCCAGGCTTTGTCGCAAAAGGTCAGGAAGGTCTGGTGTGCAAGTTGCAAAGGTCCATTTATGGACTGAAGCAAGCATCCAGAAGTTGGAACATGCGTTTTGATCAGGCTATCCAGTCTTATGGATTTGAACAAAACGTGGATGAACCATGTGTTTATAAAAGGAGCGATAAGACTGTAGTAGTTTTTCTAGTGCTTTACGTAGACGATATCCTGCTCATCGGAAACGATATTGGAACGTTGTCTACAGTGAAGGTGTGGTTATCCTCTCAATTTGACATGAAAGACCTGGGTGAAGCGAGTTATGTTCTGGGGATCAAGGTAACTCGAGACCGCCAGAACAAGATTCTCTCACTGTCACAGTTAGCCTACATAGATACTATCTTGGTCAGATTCAGTATGCACAACTCCAAGAAGGGACTGGTTCCATTCAGACATAGAATGAAGTTGTCCAAGGATCAGGGTCCTAAGACTCCTGAGGAGAGGGCAGAGATGCAGAAGATACCTTATGCTTCGGCAGTAGGGAGTCTGATGTATGTCATGCAGTGCACGAGACCAGATATATGCTATGCAGTAGGCATGATGGGCAGGTATCAGTCAAATCCGGGTCCAGGGCACTGGACTGCTGTGAAAAGTATACTCAAGTATCTCCGTAGGACGAGAGATTATGAGTTAGTTTACTCTTCACAGGAACTGATGCCGATTGGATATACGGATTCTGACTTGCGTCAGATCCGGAATCCAAGAGATCGACGTCAGGGTTTGTGTTTTCATTAGGAGGAGGAGCTGTCAGTTGGAGGAGCGTAAAGCAGGGATGCATCGCGGATTCGACGACAGAGGCTGAGTACGTTGCGGCGTGCGAAGCAGCTAAGGAGGCGGTGTGGCTCAAGAAGTTCCTCACGGACTTAGGATGCGTACCGGGAGCTCAAGATCCTATTGTCATTTACTGTGACAATAGTGGAGCGGTAGCATAATCCAAGGAGTCAAGATATCACCAAAAGAGCAAGCATATCGAGCGGAAATACTACATTATCCGGGACTTGCAGAAGCGAGGGGAGGTTGCAGTGACTCAGGTGGCATCTGCAGATAACATGACGGACCCTTTCACAAAGGCGTTACCGACCAAGGCTTTTGAGAAGCACGTGGATGCCATGGGAGTTAAGATTGTTGTTCCCCGCTAGGCCAAGTGGGAGATTGTTGTAGCTCGTGTGTCCTTAGCGTGGATTTTCTGTATTAACATTAATAAAGATGACTTTGGTTATTGCTTTAATTAGAATACTACTATGGTATATGATAATTCTCATATAATAAAAGAACCCTAGGGAACACAGTAGGCCACTGAGGCGCATGGAGGATCCATGCTTGGGAGACCTAGTGGATCAGTTCTGTGTAGACCTAGAACTAGTTCACAGCTTAGGTGATGCCGGTCGCTTCACCGAGAACAAGCTGTTGGCAGGTAGAGGATGTGGTGAAGTCTCCACCACGGGAACGTGGGATTCCCATTCACCTGACCAAGCACGATGATCGTGTTGAACAGGAACCAAGACGGTGCACAGTTTAGTGATTCAGACACTGGTGCAGAAACCGTCTTACTACTATAGATAATATGTCCTTAACCCTGAGGGATGCGAGTGATAACAGCACCTCAGTTGCCGGGGAAAATTCAACGACGCGTATCTTCTTCATCTTGCATCGGAATTCATCGATTCTGGAGGCATTGCGATCCTTGCATGACCCTCTAAGAGGTCATCTAGAGGCGAGGGTAGCTGAGCTAGTATGACCATTGGATTTTAATGGGAACTTAGGCTCGTTGAGTGTCGAGGTGGCGGGGCCTGCCACGGACTTTATATTCGAGTGCCAAGGTTGTCTCCTTGGACTTTATTGCATGCCAAGGTGGCGACGACAGCCTCGGACTTTGTTGAGTGCCGAGACGGTGACGAAGGCCTCAGACTTTGTTGAGTGCCGAGACAATGACGACGGACTCTGACTTTGTATTCGAGTGCCAAGGCGACGACGGTGGACTCGGACTTTGTATTCGAGTGCTGAGGCGGCGACGGCGGCCTTGGACTTTGTATTCGAGTGCCGAGGCGGCAACGACGGCTTTGGACTTTGTTGAATGCGGAGGCGGCAACGGCGGCCTTGGACTTTGTATTCGAGTGCCGAGGTGGCGACGACGGCCTTGGATTTTGTTTTTCCGAGGCGGCGATGGCGGCCTCGGACTTTGTATTTGAGTGCAAAAGCAGCGATGGCAGCTTGTATTCGAATGCCAAAGTGGCGACGGAGGCAATGGCGGCCTCGGACTTTGTATTCGAGTGCCGAGGCGGCGACGATGGCCTCAAACTTTGTATTCGAGTGCCAAGGCGTCGACGTCGGCCTCGGACTTTGTATTCGAGTGCCAAAGTGGCGACGGTGGCCTCGGACTTTATTGAGTGCCGAGGCGGTGACGGTGGCCTCAGACTTTGTATTTGAATGCCGAAGCGGTGACGGCGGCCTCAGACTTTGTTGAGTCTAAGGTCGTAATGTTTGTCCTACTTTGACTATGTTGTTCTAATGTTGTCAAAAAATGTACATGTTTCCTCTTAGTCATACTTATAGTGACCTACTTTGATTATGCCGCTCTAATGTTGTTGAAAAATGTATGTTTCCTCATCTCTTTCTATAACGAAATAAGTTAATGGAAGCATTTACATTGCCATAATGTTTGTCCGTGAATTGTGACGTGTTGCTAATGTTTCAGTCTCCTCCAAATTTGCATTCCATATATTCTGTGTTTAGTACGACTAGTTTTGAGACTCATCCTCTACACTTTTCATTCTCAATTTAAAGTCCCTAATCATGTAAAAGTATCATATATAAATAGCATACATGTAATTCCTCTTTGGTATCAACTGCGTAGAGAGAGACGGTCTACTCATGGCGGATCCCTAATGCAATGCCACATCATAGTAAATACTTTTGTTCTCTTCAGAAGTTGTTTGTACATTTATTTTGGGTCCCTTGTCATTTCTTTAATTAATTGTATTTTGTGTTTCGATGTACCATTCTTTAAAGAGAAATGCTATTTAGCCCAAAGGTTTTTCTGATTCCGTTGCCCCGATTGACATGGCAGCATGCAACTGGTGGCTGAAAACCCATTAGCGACATTTAAGTTTTTTACACCACCAGTTGCACGTTGCCATGTCAATCGGGCTGAGCGGAATCGATAAAACCTTCAGGCTGAATAGCATTGCTCTTCTTTAAAACCCGCCAAGTGACCTCCTCGGGACTCTAACTCATATACTTCCTTTAAGTTGACTATATATCTTTTGATCAATTGTCTCAGCAAGAAAAAAACTAATACCTTTTCACCTTTGACCATGAGCAGTGTCCTTTTTTCTCGTTTACTGTTTGGCTTTTCTCCTCTTCTGGGATAGCAAGGGGATTGTAATTCGTAAAATGCCTACAAAATCTATAAATTTGGTAAAAATCTAAGTTCATCTCCAAACCTAGATTTGGTAAAATCCTCTCCAGTCTTATCTCCTAAATATTTTGTTCAATGACATCAATCAATTTGTCTTCGATATACTTCGAAATGATAAGATGATTGATCAGGTTCCTTATCGCAAGGTGCCTCAAGGGATTGCGAAGTGTTATTATGAAGAGCAGTACTGTAACACTCGGTAAGTTATCAAGATAGTATTTAATATATATTTTTCAAACTTTTTTTATAGTTCCAAATTTCTATTTTTCTCATATGGGGTTTTCCTTTCTAATGTAGCCGAATGGTGGATGACTATGGGGAGTGATGTCCTAGAGTTATGAAAGTTTGCCTACCCAATTGGCCTTAGGATGTGGGTAAAACTTTATATCATTATAAATAAAAAAGAATAAAAATAAACTAATTCGGGCCTCGGTTCGAGCTTTGGGCCATATTATCGTTTGCTCATACCAGGCCCGTAATATAGCTGGGCTTGAATGTTCGAGCTCAATCTGGCCCAAAACCCAAGATAACTCCGCCCAAATTAGACCCAAATCGGGCCCGGCCCAGTGGGCCTTGGACTGGCCTGAGCCCATTTACAGCCCTACCCAAATTCCCCAAGCAACCTTAAAGTTGCCATTGCTGATTAATTTGGAAGAAGTAGGCACCAAAAAAAAAAAAAAGATTAATTTGGAAGAAGTAAATGCTCCATTAATATTGGCACCCCGCATTTTAAAGCTTGCCGTCCTTGTAAGAGACCGTGAAACAAAGGGCAACCACTTTAAATTTTTAATGGATGTCATACTTCTTTCCTTTCAACTCCACCATAATCCCTTGGAACAAATCAATCTTTAATGTTCCTTCCATTACTCTCAAGTTGAACAACTTGCCAACCACCCGAGGCAACCTCCCGACTCATAACTAAAACAGATGGGTTAGGTTTCTTTGGTAGCTACCTTGTGGTCTGTTTATCTTAGGATCTCAGTTTTGTTTTTCTTTGTTGCTCCTTTTGCCTTTGGGACTTTATAATATTAGTTTTTATCTCTCTCAAAAAAAAAAAACACATGGGTTGAAAGATCTATTAGGGATGCATGCTTTGTGATAACCGCGAGTTTACATCTTCTATAAGACCATCCACAACCTAGGCACAACAACGTAATTATCAGGGGCGCACTTTCCGGCCCGAGTAAACCTTTGCAGACCTTCGTTACTGTGGGCATCGAAATTAGCCCACGGGTCGAACCCGATCTTTACACGAAAAATAGGCCCGCACCCAACGGCCTTCGGGTCAAACCCGACTCGCTCATGCAACTTGGGCCCGCACACAATGGCCTGTATGCGAAACCCGGCCCGCACACAATGGCCCGTATGCGAAACCCGGCCCGCACACAATGGCTCGTATGCGAAACCCGGCCCGCACACAACGGCCCGTATGCGAAACCCGGCCCGCACACAACGGCCCGCATGCGAAACCCGGCCCGCACACAAACGGCCCGCATGCGAAACTCGGCCCGCACACAACGGCCCGCGTGCGGACTCGGCCCACGTGCGAACTCAATTCGCGCGCCATGGCCCGACCCAAAGTAAACGGGTCCCATCGGACCCGCAACTCGGACACAAAGAGGGGGGCCCACCGGCCCCCCCTTCTAGAAAACCGTGCCCCCCTCCTCATGGAGAGGTGGGGCCGGCCCTAAAAGAAAAAGAAAAAGAAAAGAAAAAGAGAAAGAAAAAGAAAAAGAAAAGAAAAAGAAAAGAAAAGAAAAGAAAGGAAAAAGAAATCAAAACCGCCTCGATGCGGGGGGAGGTGGCGTGGACGTCTACGTAGCCGTAGATCCGCGACGATCCCTCGATCCAACGGACAAGATGACGTTGTGTCGCCATCCGATCCAAAAGTGCAACAAGAATAACAACTCAATCTTTAAAAGATCGAGTCACATCTAGCCCGTAACCACCCCAATTAAAAAGGAGGGGATCGAGTTTGTTTCCCCGAATCAGGGAACAATATCTTGATGGTTATGGGGGGAGATATTGGATGAAACAAAAAGATTTCAGCAATATCTCCCCCAACCGCCCCCCTTTGCCTATAAATAGAAGGGGTGGGGGAAGGCACAAAGGGTCCGAAAAGCTGAAGACGAAAGAGCGCTACGAAGAAGCTCCAACGCTTGAAGACCGAAGGCTTCACGAGGCACGGCAAGCATATCCTACGGGAGTCCTTGGCCCTTCAAGTCCTCATCAACGTGAAGACCTTGCACTCGGAGATCAGAGCTTCGACTCCTCGCACGAAGAAGAAAGCGTGGAGAAGAAGACCCGGAGCCGTCATCACCCGATCGCTCCAACGATCTTCATCAGCTCCGAAGACGCCATAAGCAAAGGCCGGAGAAGAAGATCGAAGCCGACAACACCCGTCGTCTTCAAAGGCATCAACTCCTTGCACGAAGAAGAAAGCCGGGAGAAGAAGGCCTGAAGCCGGTGCTACCCCTGCCGCCTTCGTCAATGAAAACCGACGCTACAACCGTCGTATTGAAGCCGGTACTACACCCGCCGTCTTCATCAACAAAAGTCGACGCCACAACCGTCGTACGGGGATCGGTGCTACACCCGCCGTCTTCATCAACAAAAGCCGACGCTACAATCGTCGCACAAGGATCGGTGCTACCCCCACCAAGAAGCCAAGCCGACGCCACAACCGTCGAGGAAGCCGGAAGAATCAAGAAGCCTCGCAGAAGTAGCCTTCGCCGTTCGAGAAGAAGATCGAGTCAAAGCCGAAGCCAAAGCCAACGTAAGAAGCCAAAGCAAACGCACCGGTAAAGCCCGTGCTAAAGCAACGCACATGCCAAAGGCAAGCAACTACGACGGTTACGAGCAAAGCACCGCACGTTCTAGCCGATACGACGCGAAGTCCGGAAGAACTAAAGCATCGCAAGTCTCTACCCGCCTACGTTCAAGCGCAAGCGCCAAAGCAAAGCAAACGCCAGAGCCACACCAAAGCTACGCCAAAGCCGAAAGCTAAAGCCAAAGCCGACGCAAAAAGCACGATCGACGCCGCGAACCGACGATCAAGGACGCCGAGGTCGAGCAAGGATCGAGGAAGACACGAAGACCGAGGAACGAAGCCCAAAGCCTCCCTAGCCGAGAAAGCGCGAAGCACGGACGGGACAAAATCGACGGCAAAAACTCCTTAGCCTCTCAAAAACCCTCACCCTGTAAAGACCTCTGTCCTGGGCAACCCCTTCAGAGCTCTCGCACGAATACCACGTGGAGACGCGGATCAAAGAGACCCTCCAGAGGATCTCTCCCATAATCTCCTAATCAAAGAAAATTTGTAATCATGTGTGATCCGCAATAAAGATGACCCGAATCTTTTTCTGCGACCACAGATTTCTGGCACGCCCGGTGGGACCTCCTCTCCTTTCATCCGTACGTTTGAAGGAGTTGCTTCAAGTTCGCCATGGCCGAAACGAACGATGATACGTTTGCTCCAACAAGCCTCTCACCTATCGCCGAGTCTCCACTACTCCAACACGGTGATCCAGAAAACCCGGAGGATGTCATTCCCCCGGTAGTACGCGTCTACACTCGGCGTACTCAAACTCTTGCGGACTTCTTCACACCAGAAACTGCTGTCGAAGATGCCCGCCAAGGCGCCAATGAGGTCTTGGTGCATGAAGAAACGAGCCTCAATCCTGGAACATCTGTCCAGAAATTTGGGGAGGACCAGCCCCAACCCCGAGCCCGTTCGGGTTCTCCAGCGGACATTGCACCTCCTTTGCCGAGGGCAAACATCCGTCATCAAGCAGAAGCAAGCCAGCGTAACTACGTCTCCGACGACGATGGCGAGGGTGCGGGCATGCAACATCGAGACGTCCTGCGACATCATCCTCCGTCCGCTCTCCAGCTCCAAGTCATGCAAATGGGTGATCACATGGCTCAGCTCACCCGACTAATGGAAGAGAAAGATCGTCACATCAACACTTTGCTTCAGAGACTGAGTGCCAGGGATGTCGCAACATTCGGTCAACCTCCTGCTTCTCCAGTAGCTGCTCCAGCCCCGTCTCCAACAGAAGTTGGCTCGGCAACACTAGCAACTACTCCTGCACTTTCCTCGGCTCCCGTGTCAGTCTCGGTGGCCGCGCAACCTTCAGTGGCAGCAACTATGAATGCCCAGCAAATACAAGCACTAGTGGCTGACATGATGCGTTCCCACGGCGGCAGCCTACCTCTAATCACGGCGGCATACTCAAAGCCTTACACCGCAAGGATCCAGTAGCTGTGCTTCCCTACCGGGTTCCAGCCACCAAAGTTTCAACACTTCGACGGAAAGGGGAATCCAAGGCAACACATTGCCCACTTCGTCGAGACTTGCAACAACGCCGGCACATACGGC
Source organism: Chamaelirium japonicum (assembly GCA_947650365.1). Lineage (NCBI taxonomy): Eukaryota > Viridiplantae > Streptophyta > Magnoliopsida > Liliales > Melanthiaceae > Chamaelirium > Chamaelirium japonicum. The sequence continues at coordinate 30,628,775 of OX393552.1, forward strand.
GATGAGATGGTGAAGCAGTTCGTTCGCACCCTCAAAGGTAATGCTTTTGACTGGTATGTTGACCTTCCTCCAGGATCCATTGACAGCTGGGATCAGATGGAGAGGGAATTCCTCAACCGCTTCTACAGCACTCGGCGCATCGTTAGCATGACCGAGCTTACTGCCGTCAAGCAAAGGAAGGACGAATCAGTAATCGACTACATCGATCGATGGAGGAATCTCGCCCTGAATTCACGAGATCGTTTGTCGGAAGACTCGGCTATTGAGATGTGCACCCAAGGCATGCACTGGGGCTTACTCTACATCCTCAAGGGGATCAAGCCTCGGTCCTTCGAAGAACTCGCAACTCGAGCCCACGACATGGAGCTCAGCTTAGCAAATCGCGGGGACTCAAAGACCAAAGACTTCCTGAAGGTGGAAAAGAAAGACAAACCGCCGGCACCCAAATCAAAGCAAGTTAACGTCGCCGACATCGCCTCGGCCTCCAAGCCACTCAAAATCAGCAGTAAGTCGGATCAAGAAAAGGGAGCTGCCATACCACCGCCTCCACCCCAAAGACAGTCAAAGATGACTCTAGAAGAACTTGAGGCCAAAGAGTATCCCTTTCCAGACTCGGAAGTCTCCTCCATGTTCGATCAACTGCTACAAGAAAAGATGATCGAGCTTCCTCCTTCAAAAAGGCCTGAACAGATGCATCGGGTCAACGATCCGCTCTTCTGCAAATACCATCGGCTGGTTAGCCATCCTATTGAGAAGTGTTTCGTCTTCAAAGAAAAGATCATGGCACTCGCAAAGCAAGGAAAAATTGAGATCGGCTCCAGCGACGTCGCAACGGCAAACATGACGTCCATCACCTTCGGTTCGTTTCAACCAGTACTCGTTGCTGCCCACCAGAGAAGGCCCAAGTTGCGCATCAACCGCCAAAGACCGATTGCGAAGTTAGCCCCACGACGGAAAATCTCAAGACGACAGCAGTACGCTCCTAAGCTCGCTGAGGAAGAAACGTCACTGCCCTGGGGGCAACCGTCGCCTACGTCGACGTCTCTCTCAAACAAAGCTATGTCCCAACGAAATCTCCAGACAAGGTACGAGCAAGGAGACCCGGAGGTCGGTCTGTTAGGCCAGCCTTCAGGTAAATTCGACTACTACGTCCTCTATTCCAGACCTTCGCCTGTCTCAATAGAAGAAATCAAGCCCACCGGCTGGGAGTCAGAAGGCGAACCACCAAGGTCCCCAGAGGAGCAAGGCTCCCTGACTCATGGAGAACCCACAAATCTCCAGACAAGGTACGAGCAAGGAGACCCGGAGGTCGGTCTGTTAGGCCAGCCTTCAGGTAAATTCGACTACTACGTCCTCTATTCCAAACCTTCGCCTGTCTCAATAGAAGAAATCAAGCCCACCGGCTGGGAGTCAGAAGGCGAACCACCAAGGTCCCCAGAGGAGCAGGTCTCCCCGACCCATGAAGGACCTACCGCTCCCACTCCAGAGCTTCACCTTGGTAACGAAGAATCCACTGATGAAGATGCATGGGTCATGATTCCTCGCAGACGAAGGCCATGGATGCCAAGAAGTCGCAAGATCGATCGGGTAACAAGAAAGCTTCCGGAACGAAGAACTTACAAAAAGAAAAACAAAGCTCCAGGAAGAAAAGCATTCAAAGTACCGCCAGCAGATCCTGATGATCTCCTCCTGCAAAACCCTCCAGAACCGACAACGTTGCAAGAGTTCTTCCCCGATTACTTCCTCCCAGCTAATCAGCAGCACGAAGCCTCCTGTTGCATGGTTGAGATTCACGTAGCGCCGGAAGAAGAAGATAGGATCAAGCCTTCCAAAGAAAGCAACACCGACAACGAGGAGGATGATTCCGACAAAGACAGTACTGCTGCTTACGATGAGGCAATCCTGCACTTGCCACTCATAGAAGCACTACACCTCCCAGAGAAAGCTCGCCTAGCAATGGCCGAGGCTTTGACAGACCCAGACAGCTACAAAAGAAAGAAGAAAAACGCCGAGAAGGACAAAACTATTGTCTCATGTAACGCAGCAATAACTTTCTCGGACGAAGATCTGCAACTCGGAGCACGACTGCACAATCGACCTGTCTACGTCTCGGGATACATCAACGAGAAGCCGGTAAATCGAATCCTGTTGGACTGTGGCTCCGCTGTCAACATCATGCCTATCCAGACAATGCGCCAGCTCGGCATCACCACCGACCAGCTCTCACAAAGCCAACTGGTCATTCAAGGGTTCAACCAAGGAGGACAGTCCACCATAGGGATCATTCGTCTAAAACTCTCCATCAGTCAACTTGACACGACGGTTCTTTTCCACGTCATTGACTGTCAAACATCATATCACCTCTTGCTGGGAAGACCGTGGCTGCACGAAAACGGTGTCGTAGTGTCTACCTGGCACCAATGCCTCAAGTACTACGAGGAAGGTCTGGAGAAGTGCATTGTTGCAGACGACAAACCATTCAATGAGGCTGAAGCGCACCTCGCCGATGCCAAGTTTTACCAAGCAAAGGACCTTGTCGCAGAAGTCCTTCCAGCTAAAGCTCCTCGAACTCAGAAAGCTAAAAGGATAGAGCAGGAAGAAGCTCTGCCAACTCCAGATCCAGTACCACTATCTAAGGCGATACGCGAAGTCAAAGAAGTGCTAGCGCCGAGACGAAGAATGCGCATCAGCTCCAAGCCAAGATCCATGAAGCACACTCCATTACCTGCCCAAGCTACGACAGTCTTATGCCTCACGCCTCAGTGGCTTCGCAAAGATGAACCACCACCTTTTGCCTCGCCAAAAGGGATGGTCCAGCCGCTATCAGAAGCTAATGTCATCACTCTTCAAGAGATGACACTGCCACTACCCAGCTTGGGGCAAGCTTCAAGTTCGCCAAAACCCATCAATCCCTTCGAATCCAGCCAACTCATATTCAAGCCAAAAGGAAGCTGGGGGCAAAATGCCGCCAAGCTGCTGTTCAAAGCTGGCTACGACAAAGACAGTGCTGCACATATGAGTACGCTCCTGCCAGCTCCAATACCACACGGGATGACTAAGACTCAAGCCCATTTACTCCAGGGTGGCGAGCAGATCCCACCAAATCGGCGAGGCATCGGCTCTCGTCAAACCCCGATGGTCATCAAAATAACAGAAGAAAAGACCTTCACCTCTAACTACATTGAGGTGAAGTTGGTGGATGAAGCGAAAGAAGGATCATCAGCCTCTGATGCACGCTCCACCAATATCATTCATCCCGCTACAAAGGGCGCCAAAAGAAGGCGATATCAAGCTCGGCGTCGGACCATACCTCAAAAGCAAAGGAAGAGCGTCAAAAACCAGGCAAGTCAAAACCCAATATCAGTATTCAAAAGACTTGGGCCAATCGGGCAAGCAAAGTAAAGGTCAGTATTCGACCGTTTGGGAAATCCACCCACTGAGGTGAGAAAAATTATTCCCACCCACCCACCCAAATTTTTTCAAACTGCCGATGTTCCCAATATCATTCTAGTCTCTCTTAATCATATCACAATTGCCGACTCCTCGGTCGACGTCACTTCTACTTCGGACGACGAGTTGCCTGATGCACCGCCAGTCCTCGAAGAAGGGGGGCAATCTACCGTCGACGATCTGAAAGAAATCAACTTGGGGACACAGGAGGATCCTCGACCCACATTCGTAAGTGCACTCCTGACTCCCGAAGAGGAGGCCGCGTACATCAAGCTACTCCAAAAATACAGAGATGTCTTCGCATGGTCCTATAAGGAAATGCTGGGACTTGACCCTAAGATTGCAGTACACCAGCTTGCTGTCAAACATGGAGCTAGCGCCATCAAGCAAGGACAAAGACGTTACCGGCCGGAACTGGTACCGCAAATAGAGGGCGAAGTCAACAAGCTCATTGAAGCCGGCTTTATCCGAGAAGTTAAGTATCCAACGTGGATCTCCAGCGTGGTCCCAGTCAAGAAGAAGAACGGCCAGATCAGAGTATGCGTGGACTTCAGGGACTTAAACAATGCATGCCCCAAAGATGACTTCCCACTGCCAATCACAGAACTAATGGTGGATGCGACAACAGGCCATGAAGCACTAACCTTCATGGATGGGTCCTCGGGCTACAACCAGATCCGGATGGCGCCCAAAGACGAAGAGCTTACGGCATTCCGCAAGCCAAAAGGGATCTACTGCTACAAAGTCATGCCTTTCGGCCTGAAAAATACAGGAGCCACTTACCAACGAGCCATGCAAAAAATTTTCGACGATATCCTTCATCAGAATGTAGAATGCTACGTCGACGACCTCGTGGTAAAATCAAGACAAAAGTCAACACATCTTCAAGACCTCGAGCTAATCTTCAAGCGACTTCGAAGGTACCAGCTCCGCATGAACCCGCTTAAATGCGCATTTGGGGTCTCCTCGGGAAAGTTTCTCGGCTTTGTCGTACGCCATCGAGGCATCGAGATAGATCAATCCAAAATAGATGCTATCCTCAATATGCCAATCCCGAAAACCGTGCGAGACCTCCGAGGTCTCCAGGGCCATCTAGCATATATCAGAAGGTTCATCGCCAACTTAGCTGGAAAATGCAGGCCCTTCAGTCGCCTCATGAAGAAAGGAGCAGCATTCAAGTGGGATGAAGCTTGTCAAGAAGCCCTCCAAAACATCAGGGATTACTTACTCAAGCCCCCGGTTCTGACAGCACCAGTTCAAGGAAAGCCATTGGTCCTTTACATCAGCGCCCAGGAGCAGTCCTCGGGGGCACTCCTGGCTCAAGACAACGAGCTAGGCAAGGAAACAGCATGCTACTATTTGAGCCGCACTCTCATCGGCGCGGAGCTAAAATACTCCCCGATTGAGAAGGTCTGTCTGGCGCTCATCTTCGCTACAAAAAAGCTGCGACACTATATGTTAGCTCACGCTATCAGGCTCATCTCAAAAGCCGATCCGCTCAAATACATCATGTCGAGACCAGTGCTCTCCGGACGTCTGGCCAAGTGGGCTTTGCTCCTCCTTGAGTTTGACATCACCTTTGTCCCTCGTAAAGCGGTCAAAGGTCAAGCTCTCGCAGACTTCTTAGCAGAATACCCCCTTCCAGCAGAATGGGAACTATCGGAAGATCTCCCAGACGAAAAAGTATTCTGCATCGACATCGCCCCTTCTTGGAAAATGTTCTTCGACGGTGCGGCCAGGCAAGATGTAGCAGGAGCAGGAGTTATCTTCGTCACACCAAACGACGAAGTACTTCCCTTCTAGTTTCTACTATCAGAGCCATGCTCCAACAACAGGGCGGAATATCAAGCTCTGATCATTGGCCTCGAACTCACCAATGATATGAAACTTCAAGGGCTCACAATTTTCGGCGACTCTCAACTCGTCATTCAACAAATATTGGGGGCATACGAGGTCAATAAAGAAGATCTCGTGCCATTGCACCTACGAGCCCTGAAACTCCTTGGTACACTCAAAGATGCTTCAATCCAGTATGTTCCCAGAAACCTCAATCAGCAGGCTGATGCGCTTGCAAATTTGGCGGCTACACTTCCGTTCCCAGAAAAAAGCCAACTCATCATCCCTATCTGTAAGAGAATGGTGATCACCGAGGAGGACCTCCCTATGGGAATCCCGGACCAAGTCAATACAGTACACGCAACCATTCATAGACTTTCTTGTCCACGGGAAGCTCCCTGAAGATCCGAAGCGTAAGGTCGACATTCGCCGACGGTCTCTGAAATTCTTCCACTTCAACAACGAGTTGTACCGTCGAAGCTACGATGGTGCGCTCCTGAGGTGTTTTGCAAAAGAAGAAGCGGAAACAGCACTAGAAGAAGTCCATGCCGGGATCTGTGGCTCACATCAGTCCGGTCCAAAGCTGCACTTCCGCATCAGGCGGATGGGGTACTACTGGCCCACTATGATCAAGGACTCCCTCGAGTTTGCAAAAAGATGCCACACTTGCCAGCTGCATGGCGACTACATCCGTCAGCCTCCGGAACCTTTGCATCCAACCATCGCATCATGGCCCTTCGATGGATGGGGACTCGATATTGTCGGTCCGCTACCCAAGTCATCCAAGCAGCATCTTTATATCCTGGCGGCAACAGATTACTTCTCCAAGTGGGCTGAGGCAGTACCATTGCGAGAAGTTACCAGGCACTCTGTCATCAACTTCATCCAGAATGACATCATCTTCCCGTACGGCATCCCTCGCTATATCGTTACGGATAACGGGAAGCAATTCAAGAACGCCGCTGTCAGCCAATTTTGTGCCAAGTTCGATATCAAGCAAAAGTGTTCAACCATGTAAAACGCCTCTGCCAACGGCCTAGCTGAAGCTTTCAACAAAACACTCTGTAAACTTTTGGAGAAAGTCGTCTCAAAGTCAAAGAAAGACTGGCATGAACGCATGGGTGAAGCGCTATGGGCATATCGCACCTCTTTTCGCACGCCAACACAGGCAACTCCGTACTCGCTGGTATACGGAGTAGAAGCTGTCCTCCCACTTGAACTCCAGATCCCGTCACTCAGGATAGCCGTCCAGGAAGGCCTCGTCAATGGCGACAACGCTCAACTTCGCCTAGCAGAATTGGAAGCCCTGGATGAAAAGCGCCTCGAAGCCCAGCAACGCCTGGAATGCTACCAAGCCAGACTGACCCGAGCCTTCAACAAAAGGATTCGCCCTCGATCCTTCCAAAAAGGAGAATTGGTGCTCGCAGTCAAACGCCCCATCATCCTTTCACATCGAGGAGGAAAGAAGTTCGACGCCAAGTGGGATGGACCTCACGTTGTCAAAGAAGTCTACTCCAACGGCGCATATCTTCTCACCACGCCAGAAGGGCTTACACTCGGCCCCATCAATGGCAAGTACCTCAAAAGGTACTATGCCTAAAAGCAGGGCTGCTTTCCTTCCAAAAAAAAAAAAAAAAGGAACTACGTGTGACTTGATCCCTCTCAGTAGGGTACGTAGGCAGCCTGTAAAGGTTCAGTCCAAACAAAAGAAAAACACAACCAAACTCTGCCATTCCAGAAGACAAGTCCAAAAAAATAGATGCATGATATTAAGTTATTACCAGATAAAGAAAAACAGAACTACAAGTCTGTTAAGCAAAAATGACAAGAAAGAAAAGGAAATGCGACATTGCTAGTAAAGCGAATTAAGTTCTTTGAGACGATGGAGCAGCTCGCCGTCAGTAACCTCCATGCGCTGCAACTCTGAAGACCGAGAAGCTACCCGCTCCCGATGCGTCGCCAGCTCGATACGCTGCTTTGCCAAGTCTGCTCCAGAAGACTTCTCGATCGTCTCAGCTTTCTCGAAAGATGCGCAAACAGCCTCTAGCTTCTTCCGCGCCCGAACAAGGCTCGCAGTGGCAAATGCATGCTGCGCCTCCAGTCGACGCTCCTCGTCCTCGGCCTTTGCCAGTATCAGGGGGAGGTCATCTTCCATCGAAGCCCGTTTCAAGCAGTGAGCTTCACTATCCGCCAAGAGAACACGCATCTGTGCCTCAAACAAAGAGCCATCTACCTGGAAGGCCGCCATGTTCTTGCAAAACTCAGGCCCCTCAAGAACCCACCAGCTGCTCAAAGCGTCAAAGCCCTCTTCCTGGAAGGGTGTGAGCGTCGTCTGGATATACTTCCGACAGCTCTCCAAAAAAAGCACAGAGAGAAGGTCTCGCGAACTGCACTTTCTCCTGTCAGCCTCTGAGTGCACAGGCAAGGTGGGCTCCGGTCCTGAAGACTCAAGTGTAGGAACCGCCTCCTGGACCATCGCCGTGATAACAGTCAGTGGAACCACCGGAGCCGAAGGAGGAGGCACAGGCAAACCTTCTGACAAAACGACTGCGGGAGTAGCCTCTGCCGGAGTACCGGACCTAGCTGGAGGAGTCTGTTCTCTCCCTACACTGGAGACCTCATCCTCCTCCCCAAAGCCCAACTGCTCCACGTCAATATCATCCAGGTTGACAGCACTGCCGGCAAAATCTGCTCCACACGCTCCCAAAAGCTCCAAGTTATCCCAGGGAACATCCAGCCCGCCACCTTCAATCAATGTTGCTCTGAGGGGAGAGCACTCCTGCCCAACTCCCTTCGAGGCAGACTCGCAGTCCGGTCCAGCAGACCCTGCCAAAATAAGAGCTGGACAACTCAACCAACGAAGTAAGAGTACAAGCACAGAAATTCATGAAACACTAAAAACAAGGTATACCTGCAGCATCCGAATAAGATACCCCAGAAGGAGGGATTACCTCATCGGCAAAAAGCCCTGGCTCTCCCTCTCGAGCTGACCCTGCCTCGCCAGCACCAATCAAAGCTGCCTCACACAAGAGGTCCAACTTTCTCCTCTTGGGAGAAGCACACCCACTCCAAGAAGCCTGAGTCTCAGGAAGACTCTGAACCTTGGAGGACGGAGCCATCTCAACTTCTTGCATAGAAAGTAAAGCCTGGGAAGTACTCTCTCGACGGCCACAAGATTTCTCTGACCATCGCTCCTCGGACCAGAGACGGCGATCCTCTGACCCCGCCAGAGAGTCAAAAGGAAAGTCAGCCCGCTTGCTGCTAGCAAGGACGTCTAGCGGAAGGCCAGCCAAGAGGGGAAGCACTGACCCGTTGACCCAGCGACGATACTCAGGAGTTGCGGCATCCTTGCCGCCCGACTTAATCCCCGATGAGAAAGTACACCCAGTAAATCGATCGTAAAGCGCTCCCCAGAGGCGGTACGCCTCCTGCGGAGTGTAACGTAACCGCAGGCGCAAAGGAGTCCCAAGCAACTCCTGTCGAAAACCCTGCTGACGAGTAAACCGGTGGGGAGAGTACCGGGCCACCTCCACTACATCCCCACGTCGCCAAACAAGATACCCAGGCCTGCAACTCACCATGCTCCAGTACAAAGGCTCGGACATCTCCGCCCCATCACACACCAGGGATTTCATAGAAGGCGCAAGTGCATTTTCCGATACAAATTCAAAGTCAGAAGGGCCCATGCGTCGCAAACACTCTCGGGCACTAGGCTTCGGACGCTCCCATGCGTAATAGGCGTTCATCACACCTCCCACACAAGGAAGGAAGGGCACCGAGGTCGAAGGTCCACGCGCCGCGAAGATCCCCTTCGGAAAGTGGAGCCCAATCCAACCATAGAGGTAATGCAGGGGGCAAAAGGAACTGGCTCTGCCTACTTCCCCTCTTGCATTACCCGCACTCAATAAACTCCAATAGGTGCCGCTAAGCCCGCCGTACAACGAGCAGAGGATCGCCGGTGCCAGGTTAAGAAACTCTCCAGTCACCATCCGAGCAGCTGCAAGGAAGGTCCCAGGGCGTACCACATCCCCTTCCCAGGGTAAAGCAAAGCGGCAGAGAAAAAGTACTAACCCCACTGACCAGTAAACAGCACGCCAGTCATTGCTGCATTCTTCAAGTCCCAAGACTTCCTAGGGATGTTGCGCCCCGGCCATGGAGCACCACTCTTTCTTCAGAGATTCGATCGGTCGCCGGAAGGTGCCAGACGCCGGTCTCTTTGACGAGGCATATCTCCATATCGGGTGACTCGAAGGGGGAGCGTGACGATACTCTCCTCGAAACCAGAAGTCCACCCAATCCGAGTAAAGTACCCGGTCTGACCGCTCGCGCGCCGCTATAATAGCATACGCCTTAAAAAGCAAAAGGCAGAAGCTAGGAGACTCGTCTGGGTCCGTCAAAACCTCCAGAGAAGGAACCTCCTCCTGATAGTAGCTCCGAACTTCTGGACACCCAGAGATGACGTGCACGTCACGAAGGGTGATCCCGATTTCACCAGCTCCAGTCAAAAAGGTATTGGTCTCGGGGCACCACTGCTCACACAGAGCCCGGTACATACCGTCCGGTCGACTGTACTCCCAACAAGCTGGCTCCACAAACCTCGCCAAACGTTCCATCCCTGGCTCTGCCTCCAACGCGCCGAACAGCTCTTTCATCCAGTCCCGAAAACCCCCCAGATACGTGACATCTCCACGCGATTGAATCCCCACACCCCATCGCGTACGGCGGGAGCATATCTTCAAAGCAACAACAGGGACCGGAACTGACTCCTCACCAGTGTGGTGGAACGGCAACCCCAAGCTCGGCCGAATGATTTGCCGGGAAGATCCTTCGCCAGTGAGGATACGCTCGCCAAGTTTCAACACTCGACAAGAGCCGTCGGTCACGCCATCCTCGCAAACTCTCTCGTGCGTCAAAAGCTGAAGTACTGACAGTCCGGCCTCCTGTCTCAAAGCACGGTGGTGGAAGACCTGCGCGAAAGGGAAGCGAAGATGCGTACTCCCGTGGGAGACCGCATCAACGACCCAGCCAGAACTCGGAAAGCTCTCGTAACGACGAGACCTGAAAAAGAAAGAAGACAAAGCCCAAGTTAGATAGATTCCGAAACAGAGAAGTCGGGGGGGCCTTGAGCAAATAAAAAAGAAGAGAGGGGGGTCACAGCAAAAAGCCACGACCCTCTCCTCCTCTCTCCTGTTAAAACTAGCAGGGGGGCCCTTGAGCAAATAAAGAAAAATAGAGGGGGGTCACAGCAAAAAAGCCACGACTCTCTCTCCTCTCTCCTGTTAAAACTAGCAGGGGGGGCCCTTGAGCAAATAAAGAAAAATAAAGGGGGGTCACAGCAAAAAAGCCACGACTCTCTCTCCTCTCTCCTGTTAAAACTAGCAGGGGGGGCCCTTGAGCAAATAAAGAGAAATAGAGGGGGGGTCACGGCAAAAAGCCGCGACCCTCTCCTTCTCTCTCCTGTTAAAATTAGCGGGGGGGGGGCTTTGAGCGAATAAAGAAAATAGAGGGGGGTCATGGCAAAAAAGCCACGACCCCCTCTCTCTATCCCTTCTATTTTTACATGCAGGGGGGGGGGTGCGTCGTCCCCGACCAGCACCGGCCGCGCCGCACCCCGCCGGCCCCCGCGGCCCCCGCAGCCCCGGCCGCCTACACCGCCGGCCTCCGCGCGCCCGCCCGCGCTCTCCTCCGCGCCCTGCCGCTCCGGCCCACGGCCCCGCCCGCACCCTGGGCCCGCGCCTCCGGCCCCCGCGCAGCGTGCCGCTCCGGCCCCCGCGGCCCCGGTCGCCTACACCGCCGGCCTCCGCACGCCCGCCCGCGCTCTCCTCCGCGCCCTGCCGCTCCGGCCCACGGCCCCGCCCGCGCCCTGCGCCCGCGCCTCCGGCCCCCGCGCAGCGTGCCGCTCCGGCCCCCGCGCCCTGCCGCCCTGCGCCCGCACCTCCGGCCCCCGCGCAGCGTGCCGCTCCGGCCCACGGGCCCTGCCGCTCCGGCCCACGGCCCCACCCGCGCCCGCCGCTCCGCGCCCCGTCTCCAGCCCACGCGCCGGTCACATATTGCAGCCCCCGGCCGCGTCCCACCTCCAGTCCCCCCGCGCGCCGGCCGCCACAGCAGCCCCCGGCCGCGCCTCGCACCCTCCGGCCCGCAGCCCCGGCCGCGCCTCGCGCCTCGCGCCACCGGCCACCGCACCGGCCCACGCCCACCATGCGAAGAAGAAGAAGAAGAAGAAGAAGGAGGAGGAGGAGGAAGAAGACGCGCCTCGCTTGCGACCCTCCGCCGTCCACGGGCCGGCGGTCTTTCCTCCTCCGCGAACCCCATGGCGTCACCATCTTCATCCTCCTCGGCATCGTTGCGAAGCAAGAAACCCTAGCAGAGCTCTCGACTCCAAGCCGCCGGGAATTGCCAATAATGAAGAGAAACAAAAACGGGGGGCCTTTTAAAGACCTAATCCCACACGAATACGCGACTCAAGTCCAAGCGCTACGCGTTTCCCGCGGGCGCACTCAAACTTGAGGGGGCACTTGTGGGCATCGAAATTAGCCCACGGGTCGAACCCGATCTTTACACGAAAAATAGGCCCACACCCAACGGCCTTCGGGTCAAACCCGACTCGCTCATGCAACTTGGGCCCGCACACAATGGCCCGTATGCGAAACCCGGCCCACACACAATGGCCCGTATGCGAAACCCGGCCCGCACACAACGGCCCGTATGCGAAACCCGGCCCGCACACAATGGCCCGTATGCGAAACCCGGCCCGCACACAACGGCCCGTATGCGAAACCCGGCCCGCACACAACGGCCCGCATGCGAAACCCGGCCCGCACACAACGGCCCGCATGCAAAACTCGGCCCGCACACAACGGCCCGCGTGCGGACTCGGCCCACGTGCGAACTCAATTCGCGCGCCATGGCCCGACCCAAAGTAAACGGGTCCCACCGGACCCGCAACTCGGACACAAAGAGGGGGGCCCACCGGCCCCCCCTTCTAGAAAACCGTGCCCCCCTCCTCATGGAGAGGTGGGGCCGGCCCTAAAAGAAAAAGAAAAAGAAAAGAAAAAGAGAAAGAAAAAGAAAAAGAAAAGAAAAAGAAAAGAAAAGAAAAGAAAGGAAAAAGAAATCAAAACCGCCTCGATGCGGGGGGAGGTGGCGTGGACGTCTACGTAGCCGTAGATCCGCGACGATCCCTCGATCCAACGGACAAGATGACGTTGTGTCGCCATCCGATCCAAAAGTGCAACAAGAATAACAACTCAATCTTTAAAAGATCGAGTCACATCTAGCCCGTAACCACCCCAACTAAAAAGGAGGGGATCGAGTTTGTTTCCCCGAATCAGGGAACAATATCTTGATGGTTATGGGGGGAGATATTGGATGAAACAAAAAGATTTCAGCAATATCTCCCCCAACCGCCCCCCTTTGCCTATAAATAGAAGGGGTGGGGGAAGGCACAAAGGGTCCGAAAAGCTGAAGACGAAAGAGCGCTACGAAGAAGCTCCAACGCTTGAAGACCGAAGGCTTCACGAGGCACGGCAAGCATATCCTACGGGAGTCCTTGGCCCTTCAAGTCCTCATCAATGTGAAGACCTTGCACTCGGAGATCAGAGCTTCGACTCCTCGCACGAAGAAGAAAGCGTGGAGAAGAAGACCCGGAGCCGTCATCACCCGATCGCTCCAACGATCTTCATCAGCTCCGAAGACGCCATAAGCAAAGGCCGGAGAAGAAGATCGAAGCCGACAACACCCGTCGTCTTCAAAGGCATCAACTCCTTGCACGAAGAAGAAAGCCGGGAGAAGAAGGCCTGAAGCCGGTGCTACCCCTGCCGCCTTCGTCAACGAAAACCGACGCTACAACCGTCGTGTTGAAGCCGGTACTACACCCGCCGTCTTCATCAACAAAAGTCGACGCCACAACCGTCGTACGGGGATCGGTGCTACACCCGTCGTCTTCATCAACAAAAGCCGACGCTACAACCGTCGCACAAGGATCGGTGCTACCCCCACCGAGAAGCCAAGCCGACGCCACAACCGTCGAGGAAGCCGGAAGAATCAAGAAGCCTCGCAGAAGTAGCCTTCGCCGTTCGAGAAGAAGATCGAGTCAAAGCCGAAGCCAAAGCCAACGCAAGAAGCCAAAGCAAACGCACCGGTAAAGCCCGCGCTAAAGCAACGCACGTGCCAAAGCCAAGCAACTACGACGGTTACGAGCAAAGCACCGCACGTTCTAGCCGATACGACGCGAAGTCCGGAAGAACTAAAGCATCGCAAGTCTCTACCCGCCTACGTTCAAGCGCAAGCGCCAAAGCAAAGCAAACGCCAGAGCCACACCAAAGCTACGCCAAAACCGAAAGCTAAAGCCAAAGCCGACGCAAAAAGCACGATCGACGCCGCGAACCGACGATCAAGGACGCCGAGGTCGAGCAAGGATCGAGGAAGACACGAAGACCGAGGAACGAAGCCCAAAGCCTCCCTAGCCGAGAAAGCGCGAAGCACGGACGGGACAAAATCGACGGCAGAAACTCCTTAGCCTCTCAAAAACCCTCACCCTGTAAAGACCTCTGTCCTGGGCAACCCCTTCAGAGCTCTCGCACGAATACCACGTGGAGACGCGGATCAAAGGGACCCTCCAGAGGATCTCTCCCACAATCTCCTGATCAAAGAAAATTTGTAATCTCGTGTGATCCGCAATAAAGACGACCCGAATCTTTTTCTGCGACCACAATTACCTTTCGATAGGCCTACACCCAGCTTAGTCACTCTAACCAAACATAAATAGATATGAGGAGCATCGTATCTTTGGAAGTCCTATTGTCATCAGACTCGTCATGACAGAAGATAGAAAACCACCAAGTCTTACCCATCACATGGGATCGATCGACTATGCAGCACATTTCAAAATCAAATGTGGATATATGCTTTCTGATCGGCTGTCAACCATAACTTTCTAAAAAATACGAATGACTTAAAATAGTCGCCCAAACAACAGAATCACCGTGGTTCGGGTTCCAGCCAACGACACATTCCCTTCTGCTCGATCACCCAGCCCTTATGATGGGAGTCCCCCTCGGGTTCTCTCGATAGCCTGTAGACCTCAACAATCCGGAACTGTCCAATCGGACAAAAATAACAGGTGTCGATGATCGAACCCTGAACCATGGTGATATTGTGGTTCGGGACGACAAAGTTAAGGGCTTTATTCTAAAAATTGTTACAGTTCACAGGTCGGGGTTGCCTAGAGGAGATTTGGAAGATGAATCAAAATAAACAACAATGACGCTAGATCATAAGACAGTGGTAGTAATAGAGTACTAGATAACATCTTCTTTTTTTTTTGCATTCGTGATAACATCTACTTAGATCGAGTCTTATGATCCATCTGCCATGTTCATATTTTATTTATTAGGGCGCGTTTGGTAGCCGGAATATTCTAATTAAGACTGGGAAAGGAAAGCGATTCCCTCACGCGAAACAGCTTTGGCATGTTTGGTAGGAGGGTATTCACTCGGAAAATCCAATTCCGTAATCACCCCATCCTATACAATGGGTGGGAAAGTATAAAACATGTAATTTTAGGTTTACTCTCCTCTACCAAAACACCCCATAGCCTTCCGGAAGGTGCATCCTTTAGGGGTTTGTTTGGTTGTCGTGTAAATAATGTGCGTACATCTGCTTGCACATGTGACATGTGCAATTAAAATTTCATGTGTTTAGGTGAAATTTTATTTGCACAGTTTTATGTGCAAAAGCTGTACAATTTAAGCAAGTGTGCAGCTATTTACATACATCACGTCTCATTAACCAAACAATCATAAACTGTTTGCACATATGTTTTGAGAATCCAAGGCTAAAAACATAGGAACCAAATGACCCCTTAGTCTTCGCTGGAGAAGTCTAAGCCATAGCAGCCTATATTCCACCTCATCATCCACTCATTGTGAATCTTCGTGGCCTTTTAAAATTTTAACATCCTCTTAGTCATTCTCATACTGGCCTACTTTGACTAAGTTGTTCTAAGGCTATTTAAAATATATGTTTCCTCATCTCTTTCTAGAACGAAATAAGTTAATGGAAACATTTGCATTGCCGTAATATTTGTCTATTAATTATGATGTGTTGCTAATGTTTCGTTCTTCTCCAAATTTGCATTCCATATATTTTGTGTTTAGTATAACTAATTTTGAGACTCTCATCCTCTCTTTTTAATTCTCAATTCAAAGTCATTGACCAAGTAAAAGTGCCATAGGTAAATAGCATACACCGTGGTAATTCTTCTTTGATCCCTAAGGCAACGCCACATCGTAGTAAATACTTTTGTTGCCGACAAAAATTGTTGGTACACTTATTTTTGGCCCCTCGTCATTTCTTTAATTACTTGTATCTAGTATTTCAATGTATCCTTCTTTAAAACCCACCAAGTAACCTCCCTCGGTACCCTATCTCATATGATTTCTTTAAGTTGAGTCTACATCTTTTGACAAATTGTCTAAGCAAGAAAAAAAATTGTGCTTTTTCACCTCCGACTATGAGCAATGTCCTTTTTTTAGCTTTATGGTTTGGTTTTTCTTTTCTTCTGGGGTAGCATGTAATGTTTACACTATTTTTTTGGTCTTGTTGAGAGAGAGAGAGAGAGAGAGAGAGAGAGAGAGAGAGAGAGAGAGAGAGAGTACTTTTATTGATTGGTCATATTACATAAGACTACCTCTCCTTATACAAGGAGAGGACAAACAACATTACAATACAACAAATGATGTGAGACTAAACTATGACTACATCTAGAGGTCTTTTCCAAAATGGCCTCCAACTCTCACGAATTGCTGGGAATGGATCCGTTTCTTTTTGCATTACTTTTCTGACCACTCTTTTTGTTTCGAACTAAAGTATCTCTAGAACTTGTAGAGGGCTACACCCCCAATTTCAAAGGGATTTGTCTTCGCTCCATTTATGTTATGTCTCCCCTTTCGATCATTGACGCTTTGGGGTGCTGATTTCATTTTATTCTCGCCTTTGGACGGGTTCGTATAGAATCACCCGCGGATCGCAATGCCTCCGGAATTGTTGAATTCCAATGAGAAACAAAGAAGGTACGCCATGCCAAATTGCCACTGACTCTTATTTACACATCTCATTTCTTTCCTTAGAGTTCATTGTTTTTACATTACATGCATCCAATCTTCCATTAAAAGCTATTGGTGGTGCTAATTTTATTTTATCCTCACCTCTGGACAGTGTCATAGAGAATCATCTGAGGATCGCAATGCCTCCAAAATCATTGAATTCAAATAAGAAACAAAAAAAAATACATCGTGCCTAACTTGCCTCCGGCTCTTATTTTAATCGCTCATTTCTTTCCTCTTGTTCATTATTTTACATTACATATATCCAATCTTTCATTAAAAGTTACTAGTGGTACTGAATTCATGTTATCCTCACGTATGGACTGTCTAGTAGAGGATCATCCGAAAATTGCAATGTCTTTGAAATCTCTGAATTCCGATGAGAAACGAAGAAGGTATGTTATGCCGAACTTGCCTTCGACCCTCATTTTTATCTTCTATTTCATTGTGTTGCCACAGTAGAATATGTTGGCGCATTTCATTGATGCGCCGGAGCATTCTACTGTGACATAGCATTCACTAGTGTGCCGGAGCATTCTACTGCGGCACAGAATGCTCTGACGCACTAGTGAAATGTTATGCTGCATTAGAATGCTCTGGCACATCAGTGAAATGCTCCAGAGCATTTCATTGTTTCGCTTGTGCGCTGGTGTATTTCAATTATGCGCCAGTGCATCATGTGCGTGGGTGCATTTTAATGTCAATGATTGAGCCATGTGATGAGCCCTATGGGGATGCCACCATCACTGGCCGCCGTCGTGCCTCCTTGCACCGCCCCATCGGTTACCCGTTGCCATCGCCGTTGGCCACCACCCCCACCGACTGCTCATTGATGCCTCATCGGCAACCATCCATTGCCATCGGCCACCAACCCTACAAACCACCGACAGCCCGTCACCGCCCCGTGGGCCACCAATCACTACCAGTGTAACACCCCAAAATAAATTTATAATTTAAAGGTCATTATAAGAAATTTTTATAAGAAATTCAAAATAAAAATCGGACAGCGCCATTGCATTCGTCTCGTCTAAACGATCAAAAACCATATATAAACTTTTTCGTTTTGAACTCATTTAAAGCATTAAAAAATTTAAAAGAAAAAATGTTATATATAAATATGTGTAAACATAATAGCCAATAGAAGGATTCGAATCCAAGACTAAATTTAAAATCTTAAACCAATTTCCTCTAACCAAAAATCTCTTGGAATTTTTCTATTCAAATATAATAAAAATAAATTTTATGTTATAACTGGAATACCAAGCGACATATGATCTTTCGTTTCCAATCGAACGGCCAGAATACGAAACGAGGCAGGGAATACCAATCGACATCTGTGACCGTTCGTTTCCAAATCGAACGGCCAGAATATGAAACGACCGATTTGCAATAAAGCCCCCGGGACTCTTCGTATTCCCAGATGGCCTATATAAACCCCCATCCTCCCACAGTTATCTGCACACAAGTCCTCGCGACCCAATCAGGCCACCACCACCCGCCGCCAGCCACCACCGCCTGCCACCGCCGCCGGCCGATCGCCGCCCGCCACCTCCGGCCGACCACCGCTTCCACCAACCCAGGTTGTTGGGTCGGGTATGTAATTTAAACCCGTTAACCCATTTAATTCGGATTTTTAAATCCATTTATAAAATGCTGATGCAAAAAGGCTATACTTGATTTAGAACCCACAACCTTTTCTAAACCTATTCTAAAGCCCTTTAGACTAACCAAGATATCCATTTACAATTTATATTATAGAATCACCTATAATTAAATATATAGATTATCTATGTAAACTATATTGACCTTATCTTACCCATACGGACTCGGAATTGAGTTCTGTCAGTGGCGTTGGATTCGTAATGACAAAATACACCTACTTAGATGATAAAATACCACAACCAACAATTAAAAAGTAAAATTACCATTTTACCCCTAAGGTAAAATGATCATAACCTTTTCTTTTAAACTCGGAATCGAATTCTGTCTGCGGCCACGATTTCAGAATGAAAACCCCCACAATATAGGTATAAATTCAAAATATTTTAATAATAACCAAAATACCCCTATAAGATAAAATGCATTAAATACATTGGTTTAAAACCTAATAAATCCACCTCGGGATTTGAGTCCGTCTGATCCTTGTAAAACTAACAAAAGATAAAAATATATTTCAGGTCGTGAGCTTGTGAAGGCATCTTCATCAAGAAAAAGATTCTACGACACTTCATGTAGGGGATTTAAGCTAAGTTTGTTCATGCTAAGTATATGCTATAGAATGTCGGTAATTTGCTATAGAATGGTAAATTTTGAAATACGTAATCACTTGTCTGGGTGTGGGGCTAGCCCTGGCTGAGGCCAAAAAGTTTCCTGGGTGTGGGGCTAGCCCTGGCTGAGGCCAAAAAGTTTTCTGGGTGTGGGGCTAGCCCTGGTAGAGGCCAAAAAGTTTCCTGGGTGTGGGGCTAGCCCTGGCTGAGGCCAAAAAGTTTCCTAGGTGTGGGGCTAGCCTTGTTGCGGACTAAAAGTACCCGGGTAAGGACTTGAGATTCCTACCCTGGCCAAAAGGGCCAAAAAGGGAATCGGGTGATTAATGTTTTAATTATTTGCTTTTCGTAGTCATATTTACTGCTTTAAATACATATGTTTTAGCATGAGTCAGTGGATAGAACTCACCCCCCTACAGATGATATGCACCCTACAGAGACCAACCCTGCAGCACCCGGAGAAGATGAGGAGCGATCGAGATTCGATCCAGAAGGAGTTGAAGACCCACTCTACACTCCTTTCTATGATGATGACGGAGCTGGAATATGATGAGTCAACGTGGAAAGTCTTAGCTTTAGGCTTTCATTTTCAAGAAATTGTATCAAACAATGGTGTTATTAATAGAATGGCTCAATTAATTTCCATATTTGATGGACTTTATCTATATCAAGTTTTTATTCATAACACCCCAGTATTATACGGGTTGAATAAATCCGTAAAATATCGGGGCGTTACAACTTGGTATCAGAGCCTAGGTAATAGATCCTAGGAATAAAGAATTATTAGCAAGAAGGACATTAGTAGGATAGTCACTTAACCTAGAGCATAAGTTAGGTTCATGTGAATTAGATCTAGGAACACCTAACCCTAGAGGATTAAGACATTGATGACCTAAGATAATTAATTGCTAGAACAAAGTATATATACCTGAACTTAATTTTAGGATCTCTCTTTTAAATATGTTATAATAACTTGCAATACGTAAGTCTGAGACAACATCATTGGTCACTGAAAAGTTAGTCAACGCAGAAGACAATATAGGTACATCGAAATTAGAACGTATGATCACTTAGAGAGAATTAGAAACTAACTAGAATTATAGAATGTCGCTTTGTAACGATATGAAAATATAAGAAGGTGTTATAAACCCTAGTAATAACTCAATTAGGGTAAGAAATCCCTAAGGAATAATTTAATTTAAGCTCCTATCTCCTAAGACCTCTTTTTGAAAACACGTTACTACAGTATCTTAGCAGAAATAATGATCATTCGAAAGAAACGATTCTTAGGACTAAGACCTATTTCCTGTGTAACCTGAAACCTATCCAAAGTATTTGAACCTTACCTAGGTTAATCAATCTTGATGAGAGTAGGTTAACTCAGGAATAAGATTTATGTACGCCAATTACTCGGAAAAAAAAAATCCATGATAGCCCTATAAAAACTAAGATATTTCTTGGATGAAAGCTACAATCGAGAAGTCCAATGGACTCCAACCTCAAGTGGTTAGTAATATACAAATGATTGACACAAATAAATAAAGTTTTAAATATAGTCGAGTTGAATGTAGAATACTAGTCACTTCCTAGTATTTAATTGTTACAAAAATATGGTGAGATCTGGGTTGAAAACAGATTTCAAATGCATAATTGACTTAAAAATTATAACATATACTGTGATAATTAAGATTGAGGATAATCATCATTTCTCGAATTCGAGTTCAATGGAAAGGGCTACCTAGAAAAGGGCTGCCTAGAGTTAGATGGAGTCGTTCCATGGAAAAAAGGGCTGCCAACTGCTAGTGTGGAGCCACCTAAGGTGGAGCCGCCTAGGACTTTGACTTTGAGATCATGATAGTTTACCTCTGCATCCTAAATGATCAGAGTGAAATAGTTTGAAGTTTTTAGTATAAAAAAAAAAGGGTAATCGAAGTACAGAGTTGAAATTAATAACTTCAAGGAATTGGATACAAGTTAGAAAAGGAAAAGCAATAGAAAACCGGATGTCTTGGCACAGACAATTGTTAAGTCTCCAAATAATGCATTTTATCGCTTATTTCTGACTGCATTATCGTCGTTTTTCTACGTAAAACTTCTCATATACTCGTAAAGCGTATCATCTTCTTTGCACCGCTATATAGTAGACTTTAATACGGGCATAATGGTATATCGGTTCCCACTCATACGTTACATGCATGAAAAATACAAAGCCTGATAGTCTAAATTATTCTTTTTATCGATAATCATATTGGATCCTTACACGCGTCATTTCATGTGTGATTTTCAGGGAATTGACCCGGTACTCGACATGGTCGGATAAAGGACATCATGATAGTATGGTGGACATTCTCACGGCAAGTCAATGGAGCATGCACAGATCATTTGGAGGCCCTTATGAAGAATGATGCAGAGAATAATAGTTGTGAAAAAGTGACCGAGATGATGTCACCGGCAACACATAGCTAGCTGCGGACCGCTGAAGAACGACGCATATGCAAAAGGCCTAACATGGAAGAGTTGACGAGTTTGAATGGCTCGAATGGTTACCGAAGCATATCGTTTCCTTTTCTTTTACCCTTTCTCTCTCATCTCTTTATTACCCGATCTTAACCATCCATTGCACCCCTTCACCCATCGCTGCCATCCGTGCACCAACCCATGAATGTACAAAACTCTGATGTCGGCCACTTCTTTGACTCCTTTGCAACACCAGGTTTTGCAACCAACACGCCCACACTAATCTCTCAAACACAGCCCTATCATGAAATACCAATCATACAACTGTGCTGCCACCTTTTCTCTTTCTTTTATTTTTCTCTTATTTTATTAACAACCAAATCCCAACCGTTAGTTTCAACCAAACCCCAGACGTCCATGATTTGATCCCATATTCCTCTTTCCATAACTGAAACCCGGAACCCATGCACAAGCCCAGCAAGCCGAGTCCCACGCGTTCCTTGAAACCCATCACAACCATCCTTCTTCTTTCCCGATCTCTCTCTTTCTCATCCGTAATTAAATCACAGCCGCCCGTGCACCGAGAAGCCATGCAGCCCATGCGCCCAGCCTCTCTTCTCCAGTCTCAGCTTCTCTTTCAACCCCGACCCGATCGGCTCCGGACGTCCCTCTCTCTCCTATCCGGTTTTCTCTCTCTCGGATTCTCTCTCTTTCCATAACTACTTCCTTGATTCTCTCTCTCTAAAAACTGCACCGATCTTCTCTCATTACCGCACCTTTCTCTCTCTAAAACTGACTCTCTCTCTCTTTCCTTTCTTAACAGCCCCGAAAATCTCTTTCTCTCTCTAAACTCTAAAGTCTAAACCCGAACGCCCAGCTTTTCTCTCTTTGCCCGATCGTTTCTCTCTCTCTAAAACCCGCGAGACCCATGCGCCCATGCAGGCAACATCACAGCCGTCCGGTATACCCGATCACCTCCGTGTCTCTCTCCTCGCGATCGTCTCGGACTCACAGCCGAACTCCTCTCTCTCCTGCCCGATTTATCTCATTCTAAACCGGGCACGTAACTCTCTCCCTTACTCCTTAAGTCCCTATATATTACATACACTATAGAGCATGGGGGGACGGAACCATTAGCCTGAACCATTACCCCGGAACTTCACCATCTTCCACCACCACCACCCGGACCATAGCCATCTCCCATCATCAAGAGCCTGAACTTCATCCACCGTCACCACTCGGCACCTTCATTTGACTAAAATCCCTTGTCCGAGGGATTACTATCGTCCTCCA
The DNA here is from genome assembly GCA_947650365.1 of Chamaelirium japonicum. Lineage (NCBI taxonomy): Eukaryota > Viridiplantae > Streptophyta > Magnoliopsida > Liliales > Melanthiaceae > Chamaelirium > Chamaelirium japonicum. Next base: position 30,651,180 of record OX393552.1, read on the forward strand.
CCCGGCATCGTCATCAACGCACCCGGACCATCGTCTCCGAGCCACGCCGTCACCATCGTCGCACACCGTTATCTTCGCCAGAAGCCTTCATTCGCGATCATCTTTTGATTTTTCGATCCGTTTTCATTATGAAGTTTATTCGCACATGTATTTTCATGTCAAACTATATGTGCGGTTAAACCCCTAGCTAAGGCTATGGGGGATGCCTAGTAGGTTATTATGTTTTTTTGTTTGATCAATGACAAGTCTTAGTTTCTTTATGATTGAATCTCATGATGAATAATACTACCTGATGATGTATGTTAACCTACTTGCAAATTTGTTTGATTCTGTATTGACTCCGGGCATACATAATGCTTGTGAATCCCTGTGGCATGATGACACGAGCTTCACGAGTCTCTCGTCATATGATTTTCAGTCTATTTAGTTAAATATGACGAATGCATATCTTTAGAAATCGATGCATGTGTATAAGTCCTTTTGATTTCACATCGACTCCGGGCATGTGTAATGCTTAAAGACCTCTGTAGCATGCGTCCGAACCTAATTTTCATGCTATCTTTATACATACTCATTGATCAAAAGAATGCATAATATATTACTAGGTTGAACCCGGATGCCTTAGCCTCATCTCCATCGTAACCTCCTTTAATTAATTGCAATATTTAGTTCTATTTAATTTAGTAACGTAGTTTCATCATTCGTGCTCCACTCTCAGTGGAAAACCCTGATTTGCACTCATGTTCACGCACTGTCATCACATTAGTTTCCATTAGTCTTTTAGTCCCTGTGGAATCGACCTCGGACTCACCAAGATTACTACTTCGCTACACACCCTATACTTGAGGTTAAATTACACTTTTTAGTCCCTTAATTAGGACTACTTAAAGTTGTAGCAACAATATTGGACAAAGATTTCAGGACAGATTAGTAGTTACTGATGCTCCTTATTTACGAGAAGATATATTAACAGAAACTCATTGGTCAAAATTTCCTATTCACTCAATCTAGGCCTTACTTTCGTCCTGTCCAACAAGGACCTGTGGATCACGCTGTTCAAAGAGTACGTGGCAAGATTTTCGTTGTATCGACTAACAATGATGTCATCAAAGGTATGAACTATTTCAAATAATATAGCAGTAACTACGAAAAGACTTAAATTCGTAGGATCAATTCCTTTAGATCCCGACACAAATCATACATATTCAACTGAAGACAGAACTAAAAGGATACACCCTAGTCATCACGACAACGATTAGTGTTAATCCTAAAACTTTCTATTAAATATCAGAGGATACACTACATATAAGTTATGAGCATCCATTTTTTTTCTTTAGGAATAAAAGTATATATAGCCATTAATAAGTTTCTTGACGGCTGTCAAGACCAAAAGTTTTTAGTCGGATTCTAATATTTGAACCGTCCCCAAATTAGATCACAAGAATTGCCCCAACTCTCAGGCCAACTCTATTCTTATATCACTGTGGTTCCTGGTGAATACAGTAGCCAGGTACAGTTGATGTGTGAGTAGAGAAAGTTAGAAAAATTTTATTCTCAACCCTTAGAATTTATTGCATTATTGGATCTTATAAATAAGACACTCAGATAAGTTAATAATTAGAAGGAAAAATTAATATTATAGTGGAAAGAAGTACACACTTTACACGGATGCATCTCATGTAGGGTTAGGAGGTGTACTTATTGTAAGATGGTCAAGTAGTGGCTAATGTACATCTAGTCTTGCAAGTATTCATATGAGTCTGATCCTCCTCATATTTTGGAAAATGAAAACATTCAATCAGATGCATATTACGTGGGAGTACTTGGGAAGGTTTTAAACACCAAAGATAAATTATTGCGAACCAAAACTATATGATGGGTAAAAGTACTATGGCAACTTCACAATGAGGAAGAAGTTACTTGGGAATTGGAGTCAGAAATAAATTTGTTCGACAACTAAGGTAAATACTTTAAATTTCGAGGACGAAATTTTTATTAGAGGTAGAGAATGTAACACCCCAAAATAAATTTATAATTTAAAGGTCATTATAAGAAATTTTTATAAAAAATTCAAAATAAAAATCGGACAGCGCCATTTCATTCGTCTCGTCGAAACGATCAAAAACCATATATAAACTTTTTTATTTTGAACTCATTTAAAGCATTAAAAAATTTAAAAGAAAAAATGTTATATATATATGTGTAAACATAATAGCCAATAGAAGGATTCGAACCCAAGACCAATTTTAAAATCTTAAACCAATTTCCTCTAACCAAAAATCCCTTGGAACTTTTCTATTCAAATATAATAAAAATAAATTTTATGTTATAACCGGAATATCAAGCGACATGTGATCTTTCGTTTCCAATCGAACGGCCAGAATACGAAACGAGGCAGGGAATACCAATCGACATCTGTGACCGTTCGTTTCCAAATCGAACGGCCAGAATATGAAACGACCGATTTGCAATAAAGCCCCCGGGACTCTTCGTATTCCCGGATGGCCTATATAAACCCCCCTCCTCCCACAGTTATCTGCACGCAAGTCCTCGCGACCCAATCGGGCCACCACCACCCGCCGCCAGCGACCACCGCCTGCCACCGCCGCCGGCCGACCGCCACCCATCGCCGCCGGCCGCCACCTCCGGCCGCCGGCCGACCACCGCTTCCACCAACCCAGGTTGTTGGGTCGGGTATGTAATTTAAACCCGTTAACCCATTTAATTCTGATTTTTAAATCCATTTATAAAATGCTGATGCAAAAAGGCTATACATGATTTAGAACCCACAACCTTTTCTAAACCTATTCTAAAGCCCTTTAGACTAACCAAGATATCCATTTACAATTTATATTATAAAATTATCCATACGGACTCGGAATTGAGTTCCGTCAGTGGCGTTGGATTCGTAATGACAAAATACACCTACTTAGATCATAAAATACCACAACCAACAATTAAAAAGTAAAATTACCATTTTACTCCTAAGGTAAAATGATCATAACCTTTTTTTTTAAACTCGGAATCGAATTCCGTCTGCGGCCACGATTTCAGAATGAAAACTCCCACAATATAGGTATAAATTCAAAATATTTTAATAATGACCAAAATACCCCTATAAGATAAAATACATTAAATACATTGGTTTAAAATCTAATAAATCCACCTCGGGATTTGAGTCCGTCTGATCCTTGTAAAATTAACAAAAGATAAAAATATATTTCAGGTCGTGAGCTTGCGAAGGCATCTTCATCAAGAAAAAGATTCTACGACACTTTAGGTAGGGGATTTAAGCTAAGTTTGTTCATGCTAAGTATATGCTATAGAATGTCGGTAATTTGCTATGGAATGATAAATTTTGAAATACGTAATCACTTGTCTGGGTGTGGGGCTAGCCCTGGCTGAGGTCAAAAAGTTTCCTTGGTGTGGGGCTAGCCCTGGCTGAGGCTAAAAAGTTTCCTGGGTGTGGGGCTAGCCCTAGCTAAGGCCAAAAAGTTTTCTGGGTGTGGGGCTAGCCCTGGCAGAGGCCAAAAAGTTTCCTGAGTGTGGGGCTAGCCCTGGCTGAGGCCAAAAAATTTCCTAGGTGTGGGGCTAGCCTTGTTGCGGACTAAAAGTACCCGGGTAAGGACTTGAGATTCCTACCCTGGCCGGAAGGGCCAAAAAGGGAATCGGGTGATTAATGTTTTAATTATTTGCTTTTCGTAGTCATGTTTACTGCTTTAAATACATATGTTTTAGCATGAATAAAACTCAGCCATTGGTGAGTCAGTGGATAGAACTCACCCCCCTACAGATGATATGCACCCTACAGAGACCAACCCTGCAGCACCCGGAGAAGATGAGGAGCGATTGGGATTCGATCCAGAAGGAGTTGAAGACCCACTCTACACTCCTTTCTATGATGATGACGGAGCTGGAATATGATGAGTCAACGTGGAAAGTCTTAGCTTTAGGCTTTCGTTTTCAAAAAATTGTATCAAACAATGGTGTTATTAATAGAATGGCTCAGTTAATTTCCATATTTGATGGACTTTATCTATATCAAGTTTTTATTCATAACACCCCAGTATTATACGGGTTGAATAAATCCGTAAAATATCGGGGCGTTACAACCAGCCCCGTCAGTCACCACCCACGATGGTCGGTGGGGAGCAATTACTGATTTCCTCGTAATTCCTCTTGCAAATGTCGTGATCTTTGCATATTAGATTGCCAATTAGAACCTGAAAGTCCCGGTATCATCTCCAAGGTTCGTCGAAATTCCGCCGAAACCTTAGATCCCACTTTTCTTCCATCACTGAACCTCTAGAAGTCTGTCGCCGAATCATGTATGTATGCAAGTATATGCTATTATCATGCTCCTTATAAATGCAAGTATGTTCAAGCGCGTTCACATCGTATTCTTGTTCGGGTGAATTATTTGCAACGACACATCAGTGAAATATGCCGGTGCACATCAACAACATTTCACTGATGCACCGGTGCATTTCAATGGCCATGATTTGGCCATGGGATGAACGCTAGGGGAATGTCACCACCATCGACCGTCATCGTGCCGCCCGCCACAGCCCCGTCGGCCACCACCTGTTGCCATCATCGTCGGCCACCACCCTCATCGACCACCAATCACCCGTCGTCACCCCCTCGACCATCACCCACCGCCACAGCCTTGTCGGCCACCACCCACGATGGCCGATGGGGTGGTGGCGGGTGGTTGCCGACGGGGTGGCAGGCAGGCAATGGTCGGTGGCAGCGGCGGCGGCAACCAGTGGGACAGCGGGCGTGGTACGTTGATCGTTTACGGCAACCTACGACTCGACGGCATGATGTCGGCGACGAAAAATGACACCAACCCCCACAATCTCTGGCGACGAGAGGCGGTTGAATCGAGAAAAAGTCTGTTCATGTCCCATGGAAGATGAACAAACTTTTTATCTATTGCTCATAGTCTTTAAGGGTAAAATGATCACAAAAGTGTAACAACTGTTCGGATGGAACATTTGACACTAATTTAGGACCACAAAAGTAATGCAAAAAGCAACCAGGGCCAGTCTCATCAATACGTGAGTTGGTGGCCATTTTGGTAAAAACCTCCTTACATCTACCATGTCTAAGCAAGAATATATATGGGTCTGTGCAATTATTTATGTCACATGGTACATTTACCACACTTCACCACATGTTATCATGTGAACATTTCTGTTAACCATTGTTGTGGGTGATTCATATATAGGGATTAATGGTAATATTGGCTGTGATTTTTTTTTTTTGATTCTGCAATGTAGCATAGGTTGTGGTAACTTTATATCCAGTTGCTATTAAAATCTTATAATTTATGATTTACTATTGTTAGAAATAAAATGCTCGACTTTATATCAAACTAGTATTAATCCCATGCAAAATCACAAATTATTACAATGTTGTTCGATCCGATCACAGATCCGGCATTGCATCCCCATTGTGTGGAGGAGAGAGAGAGAGAGAGAGAGAGAGAGAGAGAGAGAGAGAGAGAGAGAGAGAGAGAGAGAGAGAGAGAGAGAGAAGGCTACCATGTGGTATCGAAGACCTCCGCTTCTTTTTCTTTTTTTTTTCAAGAAATGCTATTCAGCCCGAAGGTTTTCCCAATTTCGCCGGTCCGATTGACGTGGCAACGTGCAACTGGTGTTGTTAAAGATTTTAAAATCGCTAGTGAGTTTCAGTTACTAGTTGCACGATGCCACCTCAATCGGGCCAGAGAAATCGGGACAACCCTTCGGGCTGAATAGCATTTCTCCTTTTTTTTTTCTTTGAGGAAAAAAAAGACCTCATCTTTGTAAGATAGATGTATGACTTGCACCTTTAGAATAAATAGAAAAATACTATTTGTCCTGTAGCATCTATGCCAAATGGTCAACCAGAATGACGTGCTTGGGGATCATACTCGTCTGTTGCACCCAGTCCCAACTAGTAAATCGCACTCAGCCCCAACTGACAGGCAAAGGGGCACTGTGATTGAATGGAGAAAAACTTTGGTATAACCATTATATCATCTGGCATCCCGGGTCAATCACGAACGCCGAAGCCAAACTCTCCCTTTGTAATCGCCGTTTAAATCAGAGAAACATATGAGATGCAGTTGGAGCTGAATGCAAAGGATCAATCTGGTGGCAGTCATTGTGAGGCAATGATGCACCTATCCTGATGCATGAGGGGTTCTCCGGCGGTGGGTGATGGTCGAGGGGGTGACGACTGGCGATTGGTGGTCAATGAGGGTGGTGGCCGACGATGATGGCAACAAGCTAGTGGTGGCCGACGGGGCCGTGGCAGGCGGCATGATGACGGTCGATGGTGGTGACATTCCCCTAGCATTCATCCCATGGCCCAATCGTGACCATTGAAATGCACCGACGCATCAGTGAAATGCTGTTGATGTGCGCCAGAGTATTTACTGATGTGTTGACATATTTCACTGATGTATCGTTGCAAATAATTCACCCGAACAAGAATATGATGTGAACGTGCTTCAACATACTTGCATTTATAAGGAGCATGATAATAGCATATACTTCCATAGATACATGATTTGGCGACCAACGTTTAGGGGTTCAGTGATGGAAGAAAAGTGGGATTTAAGGTTTAGGCAGAATTTCGGCAAACCTTGGAGATGATACCGGGACTTTCAGGTTCTAATTGGCAATCTAATAGGCAAAGATCACGACATTTGCCAGAGGAATCACGAGGAAATCGGTTATTGCCCCCCACCGACCATCGTGGGTGGTGACTGACGGAGCTGGCAGCGATTGGTGGCCCACGGGGAGGTGACAGGCTGTCGGTGGTCGATAGGGGTGGTGGCCGATGGCGATGGCAACGGGTGGTGGCCGACAGGGCCGCGACGACAAAGGATGGTTGCCAACAGGGCATCGATGGGCAGTCAGTGGTTGGTGGGGATGGTGGCCAATGGCGATGGCAACGAGTAACCGACGGGACGGTTGCAGGGAGGCACGACGGCGACCGGTGGTGGCGGCATCCCTATGATACCAGCCGATCTGGTATCATGGTTATACCAATGTTTTTTCTAGATTGGACGTCACATCATTCGTGCAAAGCATTCGGTACAAACGCCTCGGGTTGAATAGCATTGCTCAAATAAATTATATTTTTTCTTAAAATATAATGCATTCCGGAAATTCTTATTTGATAATTACATGAAATTAGTTATATGTGAAGGAAACTACAATTGGATTTAGTGTAATGGTACTTATGCCTTATTGATACCTATATACGCGTTACATAAATAAGTATATTAATATTGTAATGCAACTATTAATTAGTTTAGAAGGATAAACCGCCGAACAATACGGCTAACAGTATGGTCTATAAAGCTAAATAATTAAAATTTTATGTTACCTCCAAAAATATTTTACATAAATCTCATGATTCGGATTTATATCCAAATCCATTTCGAAGAACTAAATGACAACACCGTTATCATCGAAGTCTTGTCCTATTCATGTGTCAACTATAAGGAAGATTGGTAAGAATTTTCCGAATCGCTTGTTGACAAAATAGCGATTTCGTTCACCCCCCTGCATGGTGGGTGAACATTACCCTCTCCCCTGGATCATCAGATACGATCGTAGAAAGTGACCAAGGTAAGTGCATCCGACGGTTCATAGGAGAGGGTAACGTTAGGAGGGTCGAACAATGTAGACCCTAAGGGTTTGTGCTAAAAACTTGATCGAGACAATCTGCAAGGGAGGGGGGGCCTACCAAGAAACCTAAAAACGAGTTGGCAGATAGGGATACCTACCTTGTTGGTTATGCCGTATAAGCTCATGCAACGGGGAGCAAACGATGCCATCACCAAATTCGACCGACAACCGCGATAAAAAAAGGGCGAAAAAACCCTAAATGATAAGCATCCACATGGTGGAGAACTTTATTAATAAGTTGGATAATTGGGGTTAAATGATTGTGGCTTGGTTTCCACCATGTTAATTAGGTATCTGGCCACATGAAACAGCATAAAAGCAGTCTTTGGACTCGAATCAATGGCAGCTTGTTGAGAACATCTACCTGTTGGGTGCTGTGATCTTTCCTTCTGTCATGATCCATTGCCTTGCATGGCTCTATTATTGCCAACAAAGCACATGCTTTCCACCTGTCACACTGAGAATCCTTGTTATGCCACCAGTGGCCTTGCTTGAACAAGACCCCTCTACTCTTTGGTCCACGTCACTGTCTTTGAGCCAGACCCATCCATCCAAACTTTGCCATCAGAGGCCCTCTCTCTCTCTCTCTCTCTCCTCTCTCTCTCTCTCTCTCTCTCTCTCTCTCTTCTCTCCCTCTCTCTCTCTCTCTCTCTTCTCTCTCTCTCTCTCTCTCTCTCTCCCTCTCTTGACTTGACCATTTCAAGAGATCACAAGGGTGGAGTCCCCAAACTTGCTATCAACTAATAGTCTTTACTGTTGGACTCCTTCAAACTTCTGAGTTGATAGGAGGATCGTCGCGTGGGTGGCTCCATGCTTCAATGATGCCGATCAATTTGTTTAAATTTCAAAGGGTTGCATTTAGGGCTGGCAATTTTCGGATCCCACACGAAGTTAGCGGGTCTGGATCAGGGCTAAACGGATTCGGGTCGTAAACGAATCGATATGATAGACCAGTTTTAATAAACGGGTCGGGTCCGGGTTTAGGGTCTGGACACGATAGACCCGGGACGACCCGTTTAAAATTCAACGGGTCGTGTCCAGTCGGGTCTACCCGCAATCTATATTGTAATATATAGTATCAGCGGGTCTATCGGGTTTAGGTCAAGTCGGGTAGGATCGGGTCAACTGAATAAATCCGTGTAGTAAACGGGTCTTACCGGATCTACCCGTTTATAAAGGGGTCGGGTACAGGTTTAGGATCTAGACACGAAGAGTTAAACAGGTCAGGCCTGGGCCTAGGGGTTTGGACACGACATGAAACTAGACACGACACGAACCCGACCCGACCCATTGCCACCAGAGGCGGAGCCAACTAAGGCCCAGTGGGGCAAGTGCCCCCACTGGGATTTAAAATGTTAAAGTTCAATTATCCTTTGCTCGTGCCTGTCGGCACTACAGCGGGCCGTCTTCGGCGGCAACACACCTAAACACCTTCGGTAAGAAAACACTTTCGACGGCAACACCGACATTCATAGGGATACTCATTTCCTCGCCCGTGCCGATTGGCACGAAGTGGGCGCCTTCGGCGTGACCAACTCCCCGTTCCCCTATAATCGATTAATCACTGTTGTCTCTATTCTAACGGATTCCTCGAGATCGACTCGATGGTTTGGGACGGACAAAATTTCAGCAGGCGGGTGTATAGCTGTTGATGCGAACAACGATCACGGGATGAACGGTCAGGTTTAGTACAGTTTAAATAAGCCGAGATTTTAGGGATTTAGTGCAATTTAAATGGGTCGGGATGTGAAACCAAGGGGAGGGAGTTGGTTGATGGGGAAATAGAGATCGTGCGTTGATTTTTGAACGAATTGTTACATCTATTCGGTTCATTTTTTTCCAGTCAACTTGTCCTAGCTTGTCAGCTTCCGTTTTGTCTAGTCAGTACAAAACCGACGTGCCATGTTATATAGATTAGCACATTACCCCTTTTGTCAACTGCTTAATTTCCTCATTTGGTAGCACTCATTTGGTACCACTCAAACAAAAAGCCTCATTTGGTAATGTTTATTTGATCAAAAACTAAATTGAAGGGTGAAAAATATAGTTTTTTAACTATAGAGGGGTTAAGTTTTTTTGAGCTAAACTTTAGGGGGCAAAGTGTAATTTGTCTAAATTTTATACCCCTTAGAGGCATGTGTTAGTCCATCCCTATGGAACCCCCACTCCACAAAAATCTAAAACCAAGAATGACCGCCAGATACAATCAGTTCATCTGAAAAGGAAAAAAAACAATTCATCTCCAGTAACCAACCTCGACGGCGACCTTGTAGTGCTTGCTGCTCACAAGGCGCAACCTCACAGGGGTCACACCGGCGCACCACACGGCCTGCTACTTTGCTAGACTGACTCCTGAGTATCGATTCCCCCAGCTTGACTGTATCCAGTGTCCCTTAAAACAATAGCTTATTAAGTTCTATCCACGCTTCTACTATTATGAAAAGAAATAACTTTTAGGGTTTTAATTTTTTTTGCCCCCACTAGAATGTAATCCTGACTCCGCCAATGATTGCCACCCCTAGTTGCATTGCCCATTGGCAATGCACGGATACTGCTCTGCATCGTCGAAGCACGAGCAGTCAAGCACAACACATCCGAGGCCTGACTCGTAAGACTTGGAGAACGTACAGACTCAAGAGGGGTCGATTACTTCGATAGGGTAGAAGGTTGGCTAGAATTGTTTCATTACTTGGTTGATTGATGCACTTCTCACTCAATGCAAGGTCCTCCTAGTCATCATTTGGACAACCTTGATCTCTATTTTTTTTGCTGGACCGGCTAAGCGATTAGAGGACAGGGCACTAGAGCAAGGGCTCTGTGAGGTTTGAAGATCGAAACGGGAGAGACAGTCAGCAGCTGTTATTTGTTATTTCCAAAATCCCATAAATATGTTATTAACGGTCTGGATTCACACGCCCAAACAGGGCACAACCTTGATCAATACACCTGACTCATGGGATCTGAAAAGTTATGGTACATTACAGCCCGCATCAATGTTAATTGATAATAAAAATAGGTCATTGATAATGGTGCAAATATATTACCTAAGCTATGGGGAATAAAGGAAGAAAACATCGTGCTCTTGTATAATTTTGGAAAGTGACACCCATTGTTTTTATTTGTGTGAAATCGGCTGGTGTCCCGTAAACCTTCGGGCAATGGACCCACTTCGGGATTGGACTAGCTAGTCCCCCTCCAAGAATGTGCACTGACCCACTCAGAAGCTTCCCTATACAATTATGGGTAAATCGAGGCCTGCGACCATCACCTGCTAGTGGGAGGGAATCGGCTGCTCTGTATTTTGGATTCTTTTGGTTCAGGGTCGTCAAGACGATCGCACTGTTGTTCAATGATAGGCAACCCTGATGTATGAATCGGACTAGACCTGGATGTGCACTTCCTGATAAGCCGACAGGTGCATTCTGCGTCTGAAAGGCTACCAATATTGCTAGCCGATAATCAACTCGCAAGTGGTTGCAAGTGAGGACATTTTTTTTTTTTTGAGAAAAGACGACATCTCCATATCGGAAGGGGGTTAGGCAGACCACAACATGTGTATTAGATAATAAAGATAATATAAATAGTAAAAAAATGAAGTTACGATTGATGTAGCATCCTAATGGCAAAGGCCCCATTCAACGAGTTGTGGTATTGAAATCCCGTGGCTTTCCTCTCGTATTTGTGGCGGGCTTATCTCCCGTCATTGTTGTGGATTTTTCTGTGCATATATGTGGCCACAAGGCACACTGATGATTCGAACCCTGATCTATCTTGTGCTCTAAGCACTAACACGTATTTTAAATAAATTTTTTTTAAAAAAAAATCCCCACTCTTATAACTTTTGAGGAATCAAACTCTCACATTGAAGGTCTTAGTCGTTTGACAATTCAAATGAGTGGTCGAGATCAGATCAAATCAAATCATGACAATCTGTTTCTAAAATCTGTAGATAACCATGAAGGGCTTTCAGGAATAAAATTCATTGTCAAGCATGAGCAGCTGCCTTTGTCTTGTATCCTCGGTGGGGTCGACCCTTGATCAGTTTCTTGTTCAACTTGGATACAGATTCCGATGGAAAAGATCTAATGGGATTGCTTGGTCTATTTTTAGGTTTGACTTTTGGTCAACAAATTAATCTCCAACTCTTGTCCAAAAAATGCAGAAAATTAAAAAAAAAGAAAAATTCATGATAATAACAGGAGGAGTTTGCATTAGGTTGATTTTATAATATTTCATTAATTATAGGTTCTAACAAAACTTTACTATTAAGAGAGATTCACGGTTTAAAGTTTAATTATAATAGGTCCAATGGCTAGTAAATTACATATATGTCCTATTAACTTTCTAGTTAATCCGGTTTCAGAACATTGTAAAAAAGTTTTAAAATTTCGAAACGTTTTTATCATGCTGTGAAACATTAACCCTAACACTGATTTTATAACCTAAATAGTGAACCATAACCCCAAACCTAATTCTATATCCTGAACAGTGAACCATAGCCCTAAACTTAATCCTGACCCTAATTCTATATCTCTAACAGTGAACCCTAACCCTAAATCTAATATAAATCATTATAGCAGATCGAAATCACTATTGCAGTCCGAAATTCTGTAGCAATTTGAAATACTGTAGCAGACCGAAATATTGTAGCAGTTCAAAATACTGTTGCAGATCAAAATCATTGTAACAAACCGAAATCACTATAACCAATTTTTTTGAGAGATCTCACTACTTAAAAAATACTACAGTGAAATTATTGTAGCAAAGAGTAACAATTGCTACAGTGATTTGTGTTAAAACATCTAGATTCTGTAGGATTTGGTGTGTCGGTGTGTATCTCAAGGATATTTTTGGTATTTTAAAAAAATGGTTAAAAGGTACCTCTTACGTGGACAAAACGGTGTACATGATTTTCTCTCAATGCAAATATATTATGTGAACTTCTTGTAAACCAAAACTTTTGTCTTAACCTATTTCAAGTAGATACTATTCTAAAGCACTTGCACCTAATTACCCCATAATAATATGGGGTTATTACGCCTTTCTTTCTTTTTTTTGAGAACCCCTCCTCAGTGGAGGGAGGGTTTGGCGGACCCCAACCAGAAGTCATTAGGAACTAAGAAAGTAAAATGTTACAGAAGATGTTTGCCTCCACCCCTATCTTATCCCGCCATGGTACAATCCAAGCATTGAAGAGGGAGATAATAGACTGCTTCAACTTCTCCTGCCCTGCGGACTTGGCATTGAAGACCCGGTTGTTCCGTTCTAGCCAGATGACCCACACAATAGCCATGACCAGAACGTCCCACGGTTTCCGGATCGTCATCGGAATTCGCCTCCGTCTCCAAGAAGTCCAAAGGGCCCTGAGCGTCCTCAGGTGGGAAGAGAGGCCCGCTCTACTCTCAAAATGATCCCACAATGGCTTGACAAAAGAGCACCCTAGCAACAAATGCGAGGCTGTTTCCTCCTCCGAGCCGCAGAAGGTGCAAGAGACATCCGACACACGTGAGTGATGTCTTCGCAGTAGATTCGACTTGGTGAGAATCTTGTTCCTGGAGGCAAGTAGAGAAAAAATCTACACCTTAGAGGGAGCCTTCGACTTCCAGATAGCTCTTGAAGGTCTATGGCGCTGGCCCGTAGGAAGAAGGTGGTTGTAGAAGGAGCTGACGGAGAAGACTCCAAAAGACGAGGCACTCCACCGGACCTCGTCCCGTGATATCCTGAAGGAGGCCGACCGCAGAATAGGAAGAAGGTCGAGCCACTCCCGCCGACCATCCTGGTTCAACGGAGCACCAAGCTTCACCCGCCACCTGATGTTCCCCCGTCTCCGACATGTCTGAGAGCGCACCGAGGCTCCCTTGTTCCTGTCCAGGGAGTAGAGGCCTGGGAAGAGTTGCTCCAGCGGTCTGTCAGAGATCCAAGAGTCTTTCCAGAATCTGATGGACCTCCCGTCACCGAGAACAAGCGAAGTAGCCTCCCTATAGAGGTCTCTAACCCTCAAAATGCCCCTCCAGAAGTAAGAGATCTTGCCCGACGATCTACCCCGAGCCTGCAATGGCGAGAACCTCTTAAAATATCTGGCTAGGATGACATCCCTCCAGGACCCTCCAGAATTCTGCTGAAGTCGCCACCACCATTTCCCTAGCATCGAGACATTGAATCTGCGCAAATCCAGTACCCCCATGCCGCCCATCTTCTTTGGAAGACAAACCTGATCCCATCTCAGCAAATTGTAGACACCCGTATTCTCCCCCACACCATGCCAGAGGAAGGAGCGCCGAATCTTGTCAATCCTCTCTACCACCCAGGACGACAGGTAAAAAAAGGACATGTAGTACGAGGGAATCGAAGATAGCACAGAATTTACCAGCACGAGCCTACCCCCTGATGAAAGAAATTGGCCCTTCCATCCCTCCAATCTCCGCTCGACCTTAAGGATAAGCTGCTCCCAATCCTCCCTCCGTAGCGCTCTATCACTTATAGGCAGCCCCAGATACTTCATCGGTAAGCTCGCCGCTTTGCAATTCAATAGCCTGGCCAAACCGCCCCCTGCATCCCCCGGCCCGATATAGTACAGACAGGTCTTCTGGAAATTAATCTTTAGGCCCGAGGTCAGCTCCAACCCATAAAGGAGGACCTTGAGAGAGACCAACTGGAACGGACAAGCAACTGCGAATAAGAGAGAATCATCTGCATAGTGCAAGTTCGAGGTTGTCCAGCCACTACCACCAACCCCCCGAACCAAGCCCTCAGCACTTGCCTTCCGGACAGCTGCATCGAAGGCATCGACCACCAGGATGAAGAGGTATGGGGACAGAGGGCATCCCTGCTTCAGTCCCTTATAAACCTTGAAGTCCTTGCCCTGCTCCCCGTTAATAAGGCAGGAAAGCTTCGAGGATACCAGGATCTCTCTAATCCAGCCTATCCAACCATCAGAGAAGATTACGCCTTTCTTTTTTTTTGAGAACCCCTCCTCTATGGATTACGCCTTTCTAACTAACCCTGTAGTGAGATAAACCCTTATGTCTATTGTGTTTAGCGTTAAGTCCATTTGTCAATATTTTTTTTTTTTTAAAGATTCGCCAATATTTTTTAAAATATTCATTTTATCCTTAATTATTTATTTATTTTGTTGGATTTTATAAGTTAGAGTAACAATTCAGTAATAATGCATATATAGTAACTGCTACAGTGATTTCATTACAGCAGAGTATCAATTCGGACGTGAGTGAATTTACTGTAGCTACGGTGAAATCATTGTAGCAACCGAATTGTTACTCTGCTGCCCGAATTTATACTCAAAATTGCTATAGTGATTTCACTGTAGTTGTAACAATTCGGTTGAAAGTGATTTTACTGTTGCTAAAATGAAATCATCGTAGCAACCGAATTGATGATCCAAACCACCATTGTAGTCGGATTAATACTCCTAACCGAATTGGTATTGTACTACAATGAATGGTATTTCATCATTTGTAAGGGGTTGAATAGTTAAAATTGACGATTGGATGCTTTGATGTAAATCGTGTCTTTTCGAAAGAGACTGGATCTCATATGATCTTGTTATCGTGACTGTAGCTCAAAAACATCAAAAAAAGGGCTTTTGGCTAAACCTCCCTAATATTATTAGGTTATAAATTACATCAAATTTTCTTTTAATCTCAGTTTATCCCAAAATTCACTAGCCAAAAACTTTAGTACTTTTTCGTTCGCATTGTCCCCATAACTATGGCATTAGACCTACTACAAGCGCTACCGATGCTTCCCATTATGTAAATCTTTGTTGTCACTGCAAGCTTTTTCATATCTATCGGTCCTCATTAGTGTTTTATCCGATGGTTCCGCTCTCCGTCGGCGTCGGCCGACGCTGTTGGTGAGGACCCATGCCACTGTTGGTTGAGCTAGGACCCACACACATAAATGGTCATTAGCTCATCTGAGAAGAATCCAATAGTTGGGTGAACCCCACACCCCCCTCCATGGACTTCCTCCATCAGTCTAAGGGGGGTGGGGGGGTGGGGGAGGGGGGCAAACTGCCTGATTACAGGGCATGGATTCCAAGCAAAGCTCTTTTTCAGTGCAAGTGTGCAAGGAAGGCATGTGTGCAGCCCAAGATACAATGATGGGGGTGGGAGACCAAACCTTCTGTGGCAGAGGTGGGGCACCCCCCCCACCCAACTGGGTCTCAAAATAAGGAGAGGGGTGTCAGCTTTGGGGTGCGTGTTGGAGTCCTGCCTCACAATACAATGCACACAGCCTTTGCTTTCAGGATATGAAATCTCTGGCCCAATGACATGGGGTTCTTTAATGTTTTTGGATTGCAGACGAGAAGGGCAACATCATTCAAAGGAATAGAGAGAGAAAAGAAATCCAGGATGGGAAATAGAGAGGAGGGTTGGTGGGACTCTCGTTTCTCACCAAATGTGTGTGTGTGTGGTGGTGGTGGTGGTGGGAGGGGGGGTGGGGTGGGGGAGAGAGAGAGAGAGAGAGAGAGAGAGAGAGAGAGAGAGAGAGAGAGAGAGAGAGAGAGAGAGAGAGAGAGAGGAGTTGAACTGTAGAACAAAGAAGAAAAAAAAAGGGAGGTGGGATGGAACATGTGAGTAGGATTCAGCTTTAAGTTGGATGGGGCAAAGGAAAAGAGTGTGGGGTGTGTGTCCACAAGTCAAGGTGCTTCCAATTGCGCGCCCTTAAAGGTGGAAGCATAAGCACACATGTCCTCTCCCCCCTTCCTCCTCTTTTCTTTTAACTAGATTCTTTTGACGGTCACGATTCGATTGAGATCGGATGATCCTGTCCGTCCAAACGGGTCGCTTTGGCATCAAATAAACTATTAGGGGGGTGGGGGGGGAGGGGGGGGGATTGATGGGAGCAATAATGGAGCATGGAGCCATGAAATGGCTCAATGGAGGGGAATACCTCGCACTAATCTACATCCTCCTTGATGGGCATTTCTCTTTCTTCTTTTTCTTTTTTTTTTTATTTTTTATCGCCCTCTCCCTCTCTGGAGTCCAGAGGGATTCCAGGGTGGAGCAGGACCCATGATCGTGTGATCGTACGGACAGATTGACTCGTAGCGCGCGCTCGTTGCCCTAGATTTAGTATTGGCATAGTTTACACCGAGTCACGCGGCATTAACAAAGGCGCAAGGGAACAAGTTTGTCACCTCTAATCACCATGTGGGTGCTAAACAAGAAAGCTCGAGATCATGGTGCTCGTAAAGGCGGACCCCTAGGCTATTCAAATCCATAAACAAGCTGAATTGGCGCAAGATCTTATAATATTAAAAACCATAAAGCCTTTTTTCTAAGCTAAGATCATGAAGCCTAAGTATTATATAATGCGCATCCACCTCTATCTATTGCATCGTGGGGTCTCCAACTATTACACTGCCACCTCATAATATGCAACTAGAGCAATGCTATTCAACCCGAAGCGTTTGTCCCGAATGCTCAGCCCGAATATCGTGCATCCAATCACATGATCTCACTGCCTTCTGGTTAGGACTGAGTGAAATTCATCGATCGGGACTTGGTGCAACGGGTGGCTGTGATCCGAACACGTCATTCTGGTTGACCATTCAGGATAGATGCTTCAATTTGAAACAAATAGTATTTTATTTTCGATGCAACTATATTAGATCACTTTAACCCTTTCCAAGATGATTAGTAATTTTTTAACTTGTGGGGGAGGGGGGGGGGAGGTTTTTTTTTTAGTGTTATTTATATTTTATGAGTTTGATGTAATCAAAGAAACTCTTAGGTCGACTAACGAAATTTCACACCACTCATCAATAAATTCTCTAATCGATAGTCCAATCATCATTTGAGCACCACGTACCGCTCTAACAAGGAATTAATTGGATGGATTAAACCTACTCACTAAGCACTCAACCAAGGGCCGATATAGAAAAGATCGAAAGGTTCGATCAAATGTCCCAACACGAATCGTACACGACTAAAGATCGGGGTTCGACTCTCCTTCTTAAGAAACTCGGGGATTCGGTAAGGATGCCATGGATGATTCCAATCACACTAAACATTCGGCATGTGAATGGGCTGTGCAATAATTTTTATCGGCTCCTCAGTAGGGGCCAATTAGTCTTGCGAAGGGCGGCAACATCGTCAAAACTATCGCTACTACGATCTTTTAGGGGAAAGTACGAGGAGAGGCCATTGACAACCACTTGAAGGCGAAACAAAGTTTCGGAGATATCTATGGAATCTCGTTATACCTTCTCTTTCGTCGTTCTGATACGATAGAACGATCGAGATGGCGATGATGTGGACATTTGAAGGTATATGTTCTTGTCAACGGTGGTGGTCGGCCGCCAAGTTATGCAACATAAACATAAAGCAAGAGTTATGAGGAAAGATCTAAGTTGCATTGTGTTGAGCTGTAGAAATGGAGGTAATCACTATAATTGTATAAGCCACACTCTTAATATAAGGATGGGCTGATTAAATTAGAGGGAATGGAGCTATTAGGGTTAATAGTGAAAGGATTGGATGTATAGTTTTTCCTTAACCAAGAGAGGATGATGCTGTGCAACAAGATGAGTTGTTTGGTTGTGGTCGTCTTTATTTGTTCTTGTTGAGATTGATTAGGTAAATGTCGGATTAGGGTTAGGTTAAATTTTAGGTGGGGGGGGGGGGGGGGGGGGGGGGGGGGCAATTAGGAGTCAGAGTTGACTGATGTTTGTGGAGGGATGGAATGGAGTGGATTTTTATTATTATTCTTGTTATGGCTTGTATTTTTGGTTCTATCACCTTCTCCAATGACCGGTACGACAAAATCGATGGAGGAAGACAAACCGTCGACGCTCAAGTCAGTGATCACTCTTATAGTATTGAGCACATGATAAAAAATCAGGGTTCGAGTCAAAAGTTCAGATAGAAAAATCCTATGCAAGGCCACCCTTCGTTTTTTTTGTTAAGAGGACGTAATCGTACTCTGGGACTACGTTGTCCATTATGCCGCGATCTCCTCTAGTGATCAGGGTATGCTCCATGGTATTGGAGTTGTGGCATCATCCATGGGGGGCGTCAGTGTTACGAGGGTCACAAATCAATTTTGCATCGAAGCAAGCTAGTGTAGTTCTTCTGGTTCATGTACGATTTTCGTATTTAGCAAAGTGATGTGTGTGCACGATTTCCACGAATTTGACGAGAGCAATGAGTGTGCACGATATCCACCGATTTGAAGGGAGTAATTGTCGTTCATGATTTCTGCCAGCAATCCGTTGAGTCACGATGTCCTCCGACTATCAGGGTTGCCATGCGATCCTTGAAGATATGGCCACTACCTCGGATTTTCTGCTAGAAGATGCAAATCTACCCTTCCTTATCAAATTGGTAACCTGGTAGCTGGGACGACGTCTGAGCTGGCTTGGCCACGATCGAGATTTCAGCTAGACATGGTCGACTTAAAAAAAATAGTCTAGACGTACCTCTCATAGAAGTCGACCGCACCTTCAGTCGGCCGTCTATCTCCCTGCCAACGTACCTATTACAAGAGGGAGAGAGAAACTAGGGTTTGGAAAGAAAACTCCATGTATTGATTGTGTATTGCATAACATTACCTCTCCTTATACACGGAGATAACACATATCATTACTATGCCACATACCATATGAGACTAAACTATTACTGCATCTAATAGTACTTATCTAAGACTTACCTATTTTTATATCATTATTAATCATAAATATAATTATTGTACTATGATTATTATTAATCTATATATATACTAAAATGGAAGCCTCACTCCGTGTTATGACACGTGGACGTTTTTAAAGAGCTAGAATGTGAACACGGCTCTCTTTTAAATCTATTTAAAAACATGATAAAATTTTATTCAATGACATTTAATGGTCATTTAATGTTAATCTCTCTTTTTCTCTAACAAGTGAATCACACTCACTTCAAATTTCGCACTTCTTCGAACAGTTACGATGTCGTCTTTGCAAAATGGCGTGCATCAAGCACATTCGGGTATTGCCCGGGTTTCTTACTAGTATAGACTAAAATGAAAGCCTTTCTCCGTGTTGTGACATATGAGAGCTAGAATTCTTCATCCATGTGTGAACACGGCTCTCTTTTAAATCCATTTAAAACCTACCATAAAGATGATAAATTTTCATTCAATGGCATTTAATTGTCATTTGATGTTAATCTCTCTCTAACAAGTGAATCATACTCACTTCAGATTTCATACTTCTTCGAACAGTTGCGATGTCGTCTTTCCCATATGACAAGCTAGTATCAAGCACATTTGGGCATTATCCAGGTTTCTTATTGTACTATGATTATTATTAAATCATGTTAAAAACACATTCCAATACCCCAATTTTCCTTTACTCCTATAGTTATTTATTTTCATTTTCTTTTACTCCTGCATTTACTACTAGAAAGAGACTAGCATAAACAATATTATGCCCATGGGTAAAGCTGAAAAAAGTTGACCCGACTTGCCATCTTGACCCTAACCCGGCCCGTCGAACCCAACCCTAACTCAACCCGTGTATTAAAATGGTCGGAATAGAGTTATTATGCAATATATAGTTGACCCATCAAAAAATGGGTCAACCTGACCCCGTCAAACCCGTATAACAAGTACATATTGTCTCATCGATAGCTAATAGTGGACCGCAAAATTAAAAAAATAAAGGAAAAAAAAATGATACGTTCGGGATTCTGTGGCTGAAGTTAAGACTCGCAGGCAATTGCTCATGAGTAGGGTAAGTTTGGAGTGTGATAAGTAATTTTAGATGAACCGTTACATTATTTTCATTAGAGGAATTTAGATTAATAGCGCCAGATGGGTTAGCGTTAGGGTTGACTTGTATAGTTTTAGGGCAGGAAATATTGACCTATTTAATAGACGGGTTAGGCTTCGGATATGGATTGATCAGCCATTCTAATCCGCCAACCCTAACTCGTTAGCCAGCTCTATCCGTGCATCGTGTGGACAACAACTGACCACATAATGCGAAAGCCCTCTATCACACTTGATGCACGGAAACCAACACTAGATAATGTGAGCCATGTTAATATTCGTGCGTCAAGTGCCTCACACGGCTTCTCTGGCATGTGGCAGATTTTTTGCCACTCAACGTGTGGCAATAATATATATATTTTTAATATTTTCAAACTTTAGGGTGAATAGTTAATAGTTTAAAGGGTACCATAGATATGAGAAGTTAAAAGAAAAAATAAAACAATTGATAGTGCTAAGGAAATCCACAATTATAACAAAAAAATCAAGTATGTTAATTAAAATCTTCAAATCGTTACATGAACAAACATTAACCGAAAGGTGAGGCTATATACATCCCATGAAATACCGAAGGCAATCCTAATTTAAATTTAAAAAATATCAAACTTTTCCATATATTATCCATGCTAGCCCTTTCGCTAAGGGCAACCATTGCTTTGTGTCACTGTCACTGGCTATGTTCAGATTGTCATCTCCTCCACTGTCGACAATCCACCATCGTCATCTTCTTAATTACTCCTCCTTTTTAGGTCGAATGCATCTTCAGTGTATTTGGTTGTTAAGGCCGAATGCATCTACAGCACATTCGATCATTGGAAGCTGAATGCATGTACTCCATCCATTAAAATGTTATGTGAATGTATTCATCCTCCATGGATGAATCCATAAAAGCTGCACTCGGCCTAAAAATACAGAGTGCCATGATTTTCGGGAGGAGAAAGAGGAGGACGAAAGAAAAGAGAGGAGGAAGAAGGGAATGAGAAGGAGGAAGAGGGGGAGGGAGGTGGCGACGATGGATTGGATTAAACCGATAAACGATAGAGACAGTGCTGAACGACGATCAAAAGAAGAAAAAAAAAAAAATATATTCTTCGGATAAGAAGCATTTGGTAAAAAAGGAGGGTGTTATTAAACAATGATTCCTCTGGTATTAGGACCTTGACTATAAGGATGATAATCCGAATTAGAATCTTCAAAATCCTCTGGTAGTTGGATTCTAGTTGGACTAATCACAAACAAAAGGTTTGGCCAATGGCTCCTTAAGATAAGATTATTAAAAATTAAACGGATGATTAACACTTGATAATAATCTAAACCCCCCAATTTCTTCTTATTTTGTGACGAGGGGCGACTTTGTCTCTTCGTCGTGGTGGTACATGAGCAGAAGGCTCCAAAGCGGGGATGCCGGTGCGTGGGCCCCGCGGCGTGGTCCCCCACGTCCCTGTCAGATCCGCCCCATGGCCCACACGTGCGCCGCGGGCCCCACGGGCGGGGGGAGGCGGCCCACTCACGTTGCCCGCGAGAGGAATACGGTACCGGCAAGGAAAATATGCTTCGGTGGGGACGCCCTACCCCCCCACAAAGCCGTGGGGATACCTATCCCCGCGCGCCATACTGAGCGCCTCCGACCACAGCCTTTGTGTGGGCCCACCGCAACGATGATAGGCGTCCCCAGTCCCCACGTCGCTATGCCGTAGGGGCCTCCCCACTGAAGTCGCTCTCGTACCTGCACCCTGCACCTGGTCCCACGTGGTAGCGGCCGTCAGAGCCGGGACACGTGTCCCACAGCGGTGCATGTCAGTTCGTATTTCCGCCCCGTCAGCATTAAATTAAAAAGATTTTGTTACCATTTCCTCCCCGCTCTTTTCCCGAGCCCGCCCGTTCCTCGAATGCCCCCACCTCCTCGTCACACCATTCCCGAAATACCCACGGGCAAGGGATAAAGCGATCATAACGCATCTCTTCTCTCTCTATCTTTAGCCCTTTCCCCTTCCCCTTACCCGTCCTATTCTCTTCTCTCTCTAAACCAAACCCCTAATAAAACCCACCACCCCACCCATTTCTATCGCATGTCCCCCCACCCCCTCTGCTCGCCCCACCCTCCACCTCTCTCATGGCAGTTGAAGCCCACCATCTTCACCTCTTTCCGTCCCAACTCCTCAGAAACAGGTACCCCTCTCTCTCTCTCTCTCTCTCTCTCTCTCTCTCTCTCTCTCTCTCTCTCTCTCTCTCTCTCTCTCTTCAATGGGCTATATATTAGATGGGTTCGGTCTCTCATTGGTGTAGAGTTGGTCATGAAGGGAAGCCATTAACGCGGCCGTAGAGATTCAGACCGGCGTCTACAACACCCAAATGGGCCTCGCCGCTCCGGCCTCCGGAAACGGGTTCTGCCTTCCCTTCTATAACTCGGGCGCCGCCGCGTCGGATAGCGGCCTCACGTTCAACAACCAATCTACAGCGACGACGGCGGTGCCGCTTACAAGAAAGAGGCCGAGGAATCAGGAGAGCGTGCCGTCGTTCCTCGGCGAGGACATCTCCTCCGACATTCAGCGGCAGATGCAGGACGTCGATCGGCTCATCGCCCATCACGTAATTCTCCATCCCAACCCCTCCGTCCATTGCGAGAACGGTTTGTACGGTTTTAGGTTGGTGGTGACGTGTTTTGGTTTGTGAATGCAGTCGGAGAAGGTGAGGGCGGAGCTGACGGAGCGGCGCCGCCAGTTCTGGGCGCAGGCCCTGGCGGCGGTGGAGGAGCGGGTGTCGAAGCGGCTCAGGGCGAAGGAGGAGGAGATCGAGCAGGCCGGGAGGCTGAACTGGGCGCTGGAGGAGCGGGTGAGGAGCCTGTGCGTCGAGAACCAGATATGGCGGGACCTAGCGCAGACCAACGAGGCGGCCGCCAACGTGCTCCGCGCCAACCTGGAGCAGGTCCTGGCGGCCCAGGTCCGGGTCAAGGAGGAGGAGCGGCGCTGCGAGGCCGCGGCGGAGGACGCCGAGTCCTGCTGCTGCGGCGACAACCGGGAGGAGGAGGAGCGGCGCGGCACGGCGGCGAGCGACCGGTTGAAGCGGGTGTGCAGGAGCTGCGGCGAGCGGGAGCCGTCGGTGCTGCTGCTCCCCTGCCGGCATCTCTGCCTTTGCGCCGCCTGCGGCCCGGCCGTCGACGCCTGCCCCATCTGTAAATGCACCAAGGACGGTAGCGTCGTTGTAAACATTGTCTAAATTCAATAAAATCTTTCCAAAAAAAAAAAAATTTAAATCTCGGTCCAAAAATGTTTATTCTTATTTTTTTTCCATTAAAATAAAAACAATGAAATTTGTTTTATTTTAATTTTCTCAGCTCATATCGTGGAATTAATGGTGATTTACTATTTTCTGTTAGGATGGCTTTTTTTTTTTTTTTTTTTGAGAAGTTTGACATAATTTTTATTTTTTTGAATGGTGACTTTTAGTTGTAAGACGAGTAAAATTTAAAATATAGCCCAAGTCCGAACTTTATCTAATATAACAAATTATGATGTCCTTTGCTAATATTGTAAAATACCTAAGGACTTATATCTAATTTATCGTTTTTTTTTTCAAAGTCAGCAACTCAACAGAATCGTGCCACGTGTCTCGTTGTTCGGGCTACGTACCCGAAATGCACGGATATTAGCTCTCCTTCCTTGCCCTTTCCCGGCGCGCTAGAGACGACAAAACACCGGACAACGCCAACCCCATTTGAACAAAAGCATGTGATTCCAATACTGACAGAGACCCGTTAGGTAGACGATAGCTGAAATCACGACCGTCCGGTCCGTGGACGTGGCGGCATCCGTGTCGTATGTATAGCCCGGCGTCTCTATGTGGAGGACTCGCATCGTTATCACTTATCAGCAGGCCGACGTTGAGGAGCGGTGGGAGTGGGCCCGAACAATTCGATCCCGAAGGATTCGCCGTTTTATTCGAAAAATACGGCGCGCGAATGGGACAAAAGGAGGGAGGGGAGGGGGGGGGGGGTCATGTGGGGATGAAAATCTCGGCTGGATTACCTGCCGGTTTCTCGTCCCCTCGCTTGTCGTCTTTCTGCGCGGGGCCGAGCCCCGCCACGTGAAGGAGACGCGGGGGCCGTTGTGGGCCCACGTGCGGTTCCGACGCCGTAGACGGACGGCGGGACGCCACGTGGCCGATGCCGTGCCTCCCGAGCTGCTCACCGGTCCCACTTTTTTCTTGGCTAGCGTGCGGCCCACCTCGTCTGCTTCGGTGACGTGTGCGGCGTTATCAGATCCACGTCTTACGATCGATCGAGACCGTCCGATCCATCTCCCGGTGGTTGTACCACCAATCACTATGTGCAACGCTAGCCAACAAGACCAAAAAAAAAAATTACACTCCTTACGGATCCAATCACAGCCGTCGGTTGCCTGCTGGACGGGGCTGATTGTGATTCACTTCACTTGTAGGGCCTTTTGGTGGTGCTCATGGATTTTTG
This sequence comes from Chamaelirium japonicum, assembly GCA_947650365.1. Classification (NCBI taxonomy): domain Eukaryota; kingdom Viridiplantae; phylum Streptophyta; class Magnoliopsida; order Liliales; family Melanthiaceae; genus Chamaelirium; species Chamaelirium japonicum. Next base: position 30,676,110 of record OX393552.1, read on the forward strand.
CTATGAGCAACGCAATTTTTTTTTTTTTTCGGAAAACCATGGGGGTTCTATTTATGGCGACCCGTATCCAACAAAATATTCATGTCAAGGTATTGGATACACGAGTAATGCTATTCAACAAGAAAAATAAAATTTACATACTTCTTACAGATCCGATCGCAAACTTATGTTGCCTACGGGGTTGAGAGGGACTCGTTGAATAGCATTTTCCTTCGGCTATTGGACCGTGTCTATATTATACTTAGCCAAGCTTTCATATAATATTGATGATAATAATACGGACGAGGCTAGATAGATACTACTCACGAAATACCTCAGTCAACAATTCTCTAAAGGCAACATGTCGTTTTTTCCATAGGCAACCCCGGTTTATAGGCCAATCCCTTTTTTTCCTCTGTTGTGCTAGAACTGCCTGTCGCTGCCCGTCCAAGCCGGCATCCCCGTCTCCTCCTACCCTTTTTCATCTTCCTCTTTTCTCCTTTTTTATTCCTCTTCTTCCACCTCCATTTTTTCTTCTTTAAATCAAAATTCACATATTTCAAGAAGAACGAGGGAGGAAAGAGGAGGAGGAAGGGTCAGAAAAAGGAGGTGGAGGAGGAAGGAGAAAGGAGGAGGGAGGAGGAAGAGAAAGAAGGGGAGGCAGAAGGAGGAAGAAAAGGAAGCGACGGTGGTGGGTTTTCCACGACGGCGGCATGTATATGGCCGGTGACGAGGGCGGCGGTGGTGGGTTTTCCACGACAGCGGCATGTATATGGCCGGTGACAAGGCGGCGGGCGTGGGTTGCCATCAGCAAAAAAGAAGGAATGAAATGGAGACATATCCGTATTTTTTCAAATTTAAGTTAGGTCTGCCCAAGATATTTTATGGGTTGTGTATAACCGCACCCTAATAATAATGATATTCTACCAAAGAAAAAAAAAAGATAATAATAATGATATCTTTGCCATCACTCACGTGGCAGTGCTATCTTGGTAACCATCGCTTAGGATACTAAGTCTCGTGATTTATTAAGTTTAATACCAATTAACCCATGTGATTTTATAGTTTATTGTAGTTAAATAGCTGGGGCTGTGGATTAGTGGCATGCATGATAGAACCCTACGATAGGTTTGTTTTGGGGGTCTAGGTTTGGAGGGTCCCACCATGGGGTGGGGACCATCTGTTCCTCCACAGGGGACCGGCATGCCAATAACTAGGGTGGGTCCTATTAGGATCTCTCTTGTTCTCTATTATGAAATTAATTAGTAGCCGGTGAAGGGAGAGAGAATAAAAAACGAAAATATTTTACAATTAAAAAATATTTGTCCCGAAGCGTCTATCCCGAATGGTCAACCAGAATGATGTGCCTGAATTACATCCATCTGTTGCACCCAATCCTGACTGGTGAATCGCACTCGGTCCCGATCAGTAGAAAAAGAGACCATGTGGTTGGATACCACGTCAGTCGGGCTGAGCATTCGGGACAAATACCTCTGATCGAATAGCATTAATGCTATTGTTAACTTGTTCTAGGTGCTCTCTATCACTTGTGTATTCATCAATATATTAGTCTTGGGTGATCTTTTATTTTTCCTTTCCGGATCTAGATTTAATTTTTTTTTAATAAACAAATGTTTAAAAATAAAAAAATTAGGTCAGGAACGATGCCTATTTTGATTTGGACAGAAAAACAAACAAACTGAATCAATATTAAAACTGAATCACAACCGTTCATTACACTCATCCCGAACAGTAATCGCAATCAGCCCTAACCGGTATGCGAAGAACGGCTATGGTTCTCACCTGTCTCTTTAACCTGAGGCTATAACCTCAAAGGATCCTCACGCAATAATTTATAATGATAAGATCAATTATCCATAGTAATAGGACATAATGAATCCAATTTATGCACCACTAGCTATTAACCTTTGCGATGCATGGACGGCTTCGATGATTTTCTAATTTGAGGGGATCTCTTAATATTTGGTAACAATTATAAATTAAGAAATAGATATACTATGTGTAACCTAGGATCTTGAGAACACATGTTCAAGTAATGGAGAGAGAGAGAGAGAGAGAGAGAGAGAGAGAGAGAGAGAGAGAGAGAGAGAGAGAGAGAGAGAGAGAGAGAGAGAGAGAGAGAGAGAGAGAGAGAGAGAGAGTGTTCCAACCTTGACCCACCCACACCTCTTGTGAAGAAATGATAAAGATATAACATTGTAATGGGTAGGTGATGGGGATCTCTGTGCAGTGTGCACTTATCTTGGAGTGTGTGAATTGGTAGGTGGTGCAGTGAACATGGGTGCCCCATTCTGGGTGTTTCATTATCAGATCATGTCGAGCACAATCCAAAGCAAAGAAGGAAAAGAAAAGGAAAGCAAAAGCCACTTTGGAGAGTGCCAACATAGCCAACCCCATGTCTCCCTCTCTTGATTGGAGGTAAAGAAATCAATAAAGGGATGGGAATAGACTTGTTACTCTCCTTCCTTAGCCCCTTTCCCATAGAATCACACATCAATGTCATGGGACTCCCCCCCCCCCCCCCCCCCCCCCTTTGCCTTCTCAGCACTTGCCACTCCAAAGCAATCAAAGACCTCTAAGATTTTGGTGCATTGAACTATTTACTTTTATTTCTCCTTCACATGCTAAATCTGAATTGTTGAGGGCACCCCGCTGTTGATATTACGCTCTCGCTAGCGTCATCGGAGGAGGTCCAATTTAGTCTTGTTCGATCGATAGTTTAGCGAATTCGACTACTTCAAATTACTATTTTTAGTTGGCAATAGATAATTTAGTGGATTTGAATTCTTCCAAACATTATATAGCTTATGAACTATGATTCTTACTTTATGACATTCTAACACGACAACTTTAGTATCCGGGGAAACGGTAAGAGCGATTCGCCAAACAGTCGTCGTCACTATCATCCTCATCTAAAGTCTTATTTAATCAAATATAGAATCAATTAATTGGAATTTTAATAAATATTTTTTGATCGGCTATCAACTTGGTGACATTGCTTTAAAAATACAGGATAAATTATGCATAGACCCTTGTAGTTTAACCGATTATCACTTTCACCCCCTCATGTTTAAAATCGTACAAATGCCCCCCTATAGTCACCTATAGTTTGAAGAATATATTATTTTCACCCGCTCCCGGGAAAGGTGTTTGTGCAAGGAAATAGAAAACCGCAGGAGGGCATTTGTAGGGTTTTAAGCATGAGGGGGTGAAAGTGATAATGGGTGTCTATGAGTAATTTATCCAAAAATATTTGTGTTGAAAACTTGATCAAATTAATTTGGCAAGAGAGGGACATAACAAGACTCTAAAAAACCAGTTGGCAGGGAAGGAAATCTATCTTGTTGATTATGCATTTCAAGCTCGTGCAATATGGTAGCAACCCTCAAAGGTTTTCCGGACTATGAACGAGATTAAACAAAAAGAGTAAATAATTGGATTTGTTACATACAATTACATTAATTATAATGAATTATAATCCAAAGAGCTGGAATGAAATGTCAGTCCGTAGTGGTGGAGACTGCAGAACAGATTGGGAGATACTTGGAGGGACCTGGTCACGGGGCGCTATTTCAGGCTATGGCCGATCCTACTGACGCAATCCAGGGTTTCAGGATCCGTCTCACCCTTCTGGAGAGAGATCACGTGGGTGTCCTCGGTCTATCGATGTGGTAGCAGATTGATCGTGGGGAACGACTCCTCAGTTAAATTCTGGAAAGACATCTGGCTCGGCGACATCCCCCTGAGAACGATCTTCTACAACCTTTATGCATTGGCCACTTCGAAGATGTGATCGGTGAGGTCCCAGGCTTCTGTTCGGGGAGGGGTAACCATATGGCGCCCGAAGTTTGAGGGGCGGTTCACGACGAAATTATTGTCCGAGCTAGACCGGCTCCTGGACCTCCTCAATGGAGTGATGCTCAACGCGAAGCCAGATTCGGCGGGGTGGAGGTGGACGTCTATGGGGGAGTTCTCCATCCGCAGCTTCTATGGATTTCTAAACTTCGAAGGGATTATTTGCCCCCAGGCGAAGGCGATTTGGAGGGCTAGATGTCCCCCGAAGACGAGGATATTCATGCTACTTGCTTTCAGGGACCGGATTTTGACTAAGGTAAACCTCGAGCGGAGGAAAACACCCGAGCATTTCGGACCTGACATGCGGGGTATGCAAATCGGCTTCCGAGACCACGGACCACTTGCTTTTACAGTGCAGTTTCTCAAGGGTGGTGTGGGCCCACTTCCTGGAGCGCATACGCTTGCCAGGGCACCCAATCTCAGTCCATATCTTATGGGGCACTTGGAGGCAACGTAAGGTGAGAGGAACCATCCGGAGGGGTTGGGACACTCTCGCAATCGTGATTTCCAGGGAGATTTGGCTGGAGCGCAATCGGTGGACCTTCCAAGCCAAGCACGGCTCAGTGGATTTTTTGTGATCTCGAGCATCAAGTCCTTTGGCAGCCTTTAGGCTTCGACCTTACGACAGGGACCTAGGAATTTCCTTTTGGATCTCTGTAACTCGGACGCGAGGTAGTTGTTGTAATAGCATCGTTTTATCAATAAACTGGTAGGGGTCTAGGCCGAACCCCCCCCCCCCCTTTATTCTCCGAGAGGGATTTCTCAAAAAAAAAAAAAAAGAAAGAAATGTCAGTCCCATACTATATCTCCTAACCATGCTAATCTCAAACACAATTTTTAACCCTAGACCGAAAGAATTAAATAACCTGAGTTGCAAACTTGAAGATCACCCACCATATTATTTTCCTTGTGAACAAAAGACACCACCACCTACTAATTGATTAACGTTGCGCCAGATGCGCGAGGACCATCGCACCGCCCCTTAGGTCATAACGTACGTTCCACGCACCCTGCCGACGATGAGTGAGACAGTGACAGGCAATGGATGCTTCTGTTTATATGTTTGCCATCTCCTTCCACTGTGGGACTTAGCTAGGAGGTCCATTTGGAAAGGCCCCCAAGTATCTTAAGCCCATGCCTAAGCTTTTATCATGTTGGGTGGGCCTGCCTCCAACTGAAAGAGATGGCAAGGTGTGTGTGGCACAATGTGGAAGATGTGGATGTTCCTAGCATTTTGGGTGGTGGGTTGAGAGACCATCATGACCAAGGCAAAGTATATAGAATATGGGATATTGATGGGAAACCAAAATCCCTCTCTTTCTCTTTCTCTCTCCTCCCCTCCCCTTAAAGATTTGATGTTGATTCTTCCCTTGTTCTCTATTTGGAGCCCCCCTTTGGAAGTTGGCCCCAGTATTAATATGACAACTCATTTGCCCATCTCCTCTTCTAGTGAGGGATGGCATTTCCTTTGTCTTTTAGAAAGGTGTGGAGGGGTCAAGATAAGAATCAGCTACCCCAACCCCAAAAGTGAGAATGAGGCCTCAACTCCTATCTTCCCTTTACCTAAAATGATATCTTGGACACCACCATCCTCCAATGCACTGTGGGGATCTCAACTCCCAATCCAGAGAGAGAGAGAGAGAGAGAGAGAGAGAGAGAGAGAGAGAGAGAGAGAGAGAGAGAGAGAGAGAGAGAGAGAGGCATAACTCCCTCCACCAAGAAATGATGTCTTGCACCACCACCCTTTGTGCAATGTCATTCCTCTATGTGGGGGGAGGCTTGCAATGACTCTGCCATGGCTTCACTTTTCATGAATGGATTTGGTGGGGGAGTGGAGTAGGGCTAAAGCAAGACATTATTTAATGATAATGAAGAGTTGAAGCAAGAACCAATAAAGATGGGGATTGGGAAAGGGACTCGTTTGGGTGGACAGATGGGTGCAACCATCACCTCCCCCACTACCTTGAACAATTCCATGTGCTAAGTGCTGTCATCTGAAACTGCAAAATCAAACTACTTCCCCCTTGTTAGTTCAAATAAAAAATAAAAAATAAAAAAATAAAATAAAATAAAATAAAATAAAAATCCCCCCAACTTGGAAATGATGGACTAGGTCTTGTTGGCATCATTTTTAGGATTACAAAAATAAAAAATAATATTAAAACATTAGTCCCTTACAACTCAACTACCATGACATGGTTTGCTCTCTTTCTCTCTCTCTCTTTTAAAATAGATTTCTCTCTTCTTTTTTTTGGGAGATTCTCTTTTGAATAGATTTCTTATATGTAGGTGAGAAAATTTCAACACAATCCTTCTAACATACAACCGTGGGATCCACTGTCCCCCAGAGCCTATTAACGTGCTTTGAGTGCTCGGGGCCACTGCCTTCATGTAATGGGGCCTGCTACCGCATGTCTTTTGAATCGCAGTAGGCCCCACGGTTGTATAGTAGAACGGTTGTGTTGAAAATTTTTCTATGTAAGAGATGTGGGAATTTTCCTATGTAAGAGATGTGAGAATTGTCTAAGCTTACAATAATAACCTGGCTTTTAGCAATGATCCCCATCATATATCCATTAGATATGAACAAGTGGCTATCTCTTCTTTTTCATCCATATTCCCCATTAATTCTTTATCAAAGGTGTGACTATTCCGTCCAATGTGAGTTGGACACGCCCTTACATGACTTGGTCTCGACTATGGCCTTCTTTTATAATTTACTTTCTTTATGGAGCCAACAATAGGTAGCTTCATGGGTTCTGAATGTGAAGTGTTGTAAATGGATAACGTTCTTTCTTTTACAACTTTTACGCTCTCTACAATATTCTCTCTATATTCCATTTCCTCTCTATAAAATAATGTCTCTCTATGACATTTCTTTCTACTTCATTTTATGTTCGTACGATTTACATATTCTCTCTACAACTTTTACCGGCTATAACATTCACTCTATAACTTTATTTCTCTACAATATTTTTTCTTTATAACATTCTTCCTCTAAAATATTCTCTCAATAATATTTTCACTATGTATAGATTCCTCTCCCCTCGATAACATTCTCTCCATCTACAACTTTTTCCGCTTTATAATATTTTCTCTCTGTAATATTCTTTCGATCATATTGTTTCTACAATGTTTTCTCATATATACTACAATGCTCCCTCTCTACAATACTCTCTCTTTTTATATATATATATATATATATATATATATATATATATATATATATATATATATATATATATATATATATATATATATATATATATATATATATATATATATATATATATATATATATATATATATATATATATATATATATATATATATATATATATATATATATATATATATAGAGAGAGAGAGAGAGAGAGAGGGTTGTTACGGTGCGGCGTGCGGTGAGTGCAATGTCGCATCACAACCGTCCGATGATTGCTGCATGCATGGGACGAACACAGCGGGTACATCGGATGGCAGCGGTGCAACACCACACGCCACATTCTATATATATAGTATTTTTTTCTCTTCAATACTCTCTATATAATTTTTTTAATAATATTCTCTCTATATTTTTTTCTCTATATAACATTATCCCTGAGATAGTCCACCGGTTAGTCCCACATCGAAAAGGGGGTCACCTAATGGCTGCTTCATATACCCTTTGATGGACCTTCCCTTACGACCAGGGTTTTGGGGTGTGAGGCTATCTAACATAATATCAGAGTTGGGCCTTCGTCGGATTGTAGCCCCCACTTATTGTGCCTCACTCCGTGTGCTCCGCTTGAGGGGGGTATTGAGATAAACCACATATTAGCCCCACATCGAAAAGGGGGTCACCTAACGGCCGCTTCATAAACCCTCTGGTTGACCTCCGCTTACGACCCGGGTTTTGGGGTGCGAGAGTATCTTACAATCCCTATGATATTTTCTCTTTACATAATATTTTTTGTCACTATCTATATAAAATTTTCTCTATAGCATTTAATCTCTACAATTTTTTCTCTATATAAAATTAGAGAAATGTTATTCAGCCCGAAGGTTTTCCCGATTTCGTCGGCCCGATTAACATGGCAGCATGCAACTGGTGGCTGCAGTTAAAGAAAAATCGCTAGTGAGTTTCAGCCACCGGTTGCACGCTGCCACGTTAATCGGGCTAGCGAAATCGGGACAAACCTTCGGGCTGAATAGCATTTCTCATAAAATTATATCTATGATATTTTCTCTCTTCATAACGTTCTCTCTCTACAATATAACATTGTCTTAGCTTACAATAATAACCTAGTTCCTAACAACGAATCCCTATCGGAACTCCATTAATTAGATATGAACAAGCGATCATCTCTTATTTTTCAACCATATTCCCGGCTAATATTTAATCAAAGCTGTGATTATTATCAATGTGCAATACTGTAAATGGATAACATTCTCTCTCTTCAAGTGAATATTGTGAGGACCATGCTAGTGATGATAATGATGAGTCCTTGGGATCTTTAAAGAAAAAAGATAATATGTGTGGGATTGTGCACATATGATTGTGTAAGCCCTTTAATATTGTACTTGTTATGGATATCTTCCCATTCTATTTTGATGTAGCTTGTTTTCTTGATCTTAATTAATTTTTTATTTCCTTTACATTTCAGCAATGTTCATCCTTTACATTTCAGCGACTTGAATGATGATGACGTCTTTGTGTATTGCCTTATTAAGGCTTACGGAGTGGTTGTTTTCAATCATCTTTTTAATTTTAGTTGATTTTAGTCAAATTTGTTGCTGCTTAGCCTGTCTCCCAAGAAAAAGAAAATCATGACTTACCATCATGCATTTGCTTTATGCATGTGTCTTCCCACTATTCTATTTGAACTATCTCATAAGCCTCAATAGTTTTTATGATATTATTATCTAACTTTGTGCACACAACTTATTATGTGCCGACTTAAGAATGCTAATGGGTTAATACATGGATATTTAATTGCAACATTCTTTGTACAAAATAATGATTCTAAAAATGCTCTTTTTATAATTTGGACATAATTCATGAGGCATTGTCATTTCACGATACAAAGCTTCCATTAACTATTGTGGATTTGGAGTCGAATGATTTGGAAAACCTTTGTACTATATTTTTCTAAATCGAGATATTTTGATTTGAGACCAGAAATTAATTTCTTGAGATGGGGATCTATTCGAACAAATAGCATTAGTAATGGCAATACTTTATGCTGACAATAAAATGCCAACTCTACTGAAGTTCTCCTTATTCCCCTCTCATCTTTTGTTCTACAGTATCTTTCATCTTTGATGTTTCTCTATCATCTGGTGCACTATTTTATTAGCCTGTATAAAAAATCATATTCTTTCTCAGTTAAGGAGAGTAGTTTTATTTAAATATCATCAACTTGTTCGATTATTTATGACGTGTACTGATAATCAGGGGATAGATCTTGTATTCCTAAGTAGTGTCACTTTTGGAGGCTTTCTTATGAAATTGTACAGCAAATTTCTATTTTTCTAGTTCAAATAAGTATTATACTAGATGTATATAGGGCATACCATGATGTTATGTTCGGTATATGCTCAGCTTGTTCAAACTTCTGATTTTATTTTTATTTTAGCATGTAATATTGTCTCTTATCGCCTATTATAGGAGTCCTATCTGCTATTTTTATTATTATTCATATTTTTATAATCAAAGTATATAGCTTTAGCTACTAAAGATTTATCGATGTCAGTTGCAGAAGTGAGTGCTCGTTGGACATCTGATATCAGTAACAAAGCCTGAAAATGAATTTTTAAGATCGAAGAAGGAAAGACATAATTCCATTGAGAATATCATCAATCAACAAATATGAAGAGATTCATTTCTTTCAATTTTTAGAACTGGTGAAAGTTTTGTTTAGTGGATATCACTACACCATGCTTTTGACCAACAAGGAAACAAGTATTATAATGGTACAATGGTTGACAATTGTGTGAAAAAAAATGAACCTGAGCTTGACCATTTCAATGGTGTGAGTTCATTTTCATCTGAGATGGAATGTAGTGAAGGATTTTGTTCATTTCTCAATCGCACGACAAAGATGTCGTGATTCAAGGACTCGTCTATATAATATATACTTTGCTAATACAAGACTAATACTAATTTGTATCAAAAGTAGCTTTGTAATATGGAGAAAATAAATTAACGACATTGGTCATCTCCTATGTAGTTACCATTTTGGTATGATATATGAGTAAATTATTTTCTTCTCCTTTCATAACAGAGCCTCTAATCTCCCTCATGTTATGCAATTTGTCATATTTATCTTGCATTATTATACTAAAATAAGGTTTGACTTTTGAACCTCAGCCACAACTAAGAGGGCTATGCGTAGCCTGACAAAGGGTAAAAGAACTGAGAGGCTTGTAGCACGATCAAGTAAGCTCCCAGTAGACGCCTCTAATGACTGTAATATGTTGGTGGGGCCTAATGCTTCTTCTTTCACCTCTGAGCTTGGGAAGGAGATTACAGGGTCCGTCTTACTTCAGGGCATCAAGATATGGGTGAATATTTATATTTCACTTAAAGTCAAAGGGGCCATTATATAGTGAGTTTTGGTAATTATGATCTATAATTATTGAATCATTTAATTTCATGCATGTACCTATATTTAATCGATATCAATAATATTATGTTTATAAGACAAGTTTAATATCAAGAATTATGGCACTAATCCTAAGGTACAAGCGACCATTGATAAGAAATATCAGTCCTTATTCAGAAACTGGAAGTGTGTCTTGCACCGCAATTATAAATAGCTGTTGAAGAATGGTGTTGATCCCAAAACTAAGCAGCAACCTCGAGAGGTGAAGTCAGAGGATTGGAATTACATGATTGATCATGCATGGACTGATGAGTAGTGGAAGGTAATTTCTTAGTGTTATCTCTGTCATTAAGCTATTTGTCATAAGACTTTATTAGTTATAATTGATATCACTATAATTTTATTAACTTTTTTTACTTTTCTTTTTTTAAGCTCAGTCAAACAAAGCGGAAAAAAAGTCAGTTCATGTATGTCCTGCTATCATTCCTACAGGTAAAGGCCATTTCCAACAACGATGACTATCATAGTGATGTCTTTTGAAATTTCTAAAACATTATTTAGCTACCAATACTTGTATAGTTATCGTCTGATTAATACAACTAATGAAACCAGATGACAGTAATGGCGATCAAAAGCCCAATATTGTGGACTTTTATAAGAAGTCCCATTGAAGTAAGTCTAAAAACAATTGGATGTATCCGAAGTGTAAGGAAAAACATATGCATTTACCATGTGGGATTTTGTTAAATCTATACTTTTTTTTTTTAATATATCAAACTTTTTAAGTTTTTATAAAAAAGACATGATGAATTTGTAAAAGTGTGAGAAAGGCATTCACAGCCTGATGCAACCCCGATGAGCCAGGAGTGATGTCAATTGAGGTGCTTGGCCCCAGATCAGAGTACTTGAGAGGATTCAGGGTCGTTCCAAATCCCTTCCGTTCAGCTACTAAGACTACTGCTCAGTTTCAAGCTTATGAGGACGTGAGGAACATTAAAGATGTGGTTGAATCTCAAAACCGTTTATTTGAAGCCCAGAATAATAAAATTAAAGAATTTGAGACTTTTAAAGCACTTGCGACGAGGGCTCTATAACATGCAGGTTACGCTCCTCCTAGGGATAGTTCATCGAGTGTCGATCTGGAGTAGACTTCTTGGTTAGTACATTCATACCCATCTACAAACATAGATTGATAATAACTAATAATATATGATAATATTTGCAACTGAATGATTTCTTTTGCTTTTTTTTCTCTCTAAATATAATAGAAAAGAGTTATGTGATAATATTTTCAACTGGTCTTCTTTTACAGAGCATCCAAGAAAGCAAAGAAGTGAGAAATAACGATGAGGGCATACTATATATTCAACTGTTGTATTTCAAAAGAAAGCACTATTTTCAATGACCAAATATTCTCTCGATCACTAAGTGCTTCGGTTAAGGTCTTATCATCACATCACAAGGGAGACGATGTAATAGAACGGTCCACACCGATGGATTCTCTCCTAATTCATTAGCTAGTGCAAGTCGGTGCATCACAACACAGAGGAGAATGAACCGCCATCACTTCGGGTACTTGACGAGCAAGAGGTCGTCGATTCATCTGCAGCCGCTGGTTGAAGAGCATAAGTTCATCCTGATAATTTACTTCGGAGTGGTAATCAGTATTCTGTCTCCAACACCCCATCGATGAGCCCGAACTCTAAGGCCTGAGAGGGCAACATATCGATGAGATCGAGCCGCATTGGCCAAGTAAACAACTGGCCAAAGATCAACACGGCTGGGCATACAGGCATGATGAAATAAACTTAATACTTGAAACAAAAGAAGTATAAATATACCTCAGAAGTCGAGAAGAAGCGATCTCTTTCAGTGTATTCCTGAACTTTCTCCAGAGGTTGGCCAGTAAATGCGGAGTACATCTTGTCAATTTTCTGCAAATGAATGTTTAATGCATGAAACCCTAGGCGCAAAGATTGCCAAAAGAACTAGCTAACCATTACCTTCCGTTTGTTTCGTGTACCCTAATTGTACCTATGCTAAAACAAAGAGTCAGCCCAAAAGCTTTCAAATTCCGAACTTGGGATGGTTAAGTGCATGATAATGAGCCAATTGCCTATAAAATTTGTGACAATATCATTGACATGACCGGCTTCTACTTCAGTCAGTTATATTCATAGCTACCAAGTTGGAAGTCGGGAAAAAAATCGACTAGAGAAGTCGGAAAAAATCGGGAAAGAGACAGGAAACAAAAGGTAGAATTTTAAAATATATTTATATATAGATGTTCCAGAACATGTTTTGAGTAGTACATGACGGGATTAAAACACGATTAATCAGGATTAAAATGCAAAAATCGGGATTAAAAGACGAAAATCATTTTTTTTGTTCAGAAAATGCTGACTTTTCCAGAAAAAAAAAAAAGGAAAGAGTCGAGTAGCGAACGTTCACTGAAGAAGTGGTGTTTTATCGCAACTTATTCAAAAAATCAGAGTTTTTGATAACAGTGAGTTATTCACTGTATTACATACTTCCTTGCAACCTACTAGTTCAACATGTCTTACAGCCAGGGAAATCTTGATGCATAGAGAGCTTTTTATTTCACCAAATCAAGTAGATAATATTTGCTAATCGGTAGAACTTGAATCGAAAAAGAAAAATTGCCCACTAACCAAAGATAACAGGGACATGAGAAACGTACATGACGCGATTGAACCGCTTCATTAACCTGACGCCTTACATCCTCCACATGACCCTACAAGTAGGCCACATGCAATTTACAGGGTAAATATTCAACCACTTGTCATTAATATTTAATGATGGCAGACCACAGTTCATCACCAGTCAGCACATTCCATGTAATGAAGTGTACTGCACCGTAAAGTTAGTTCATACCCCACATCCGCTCTGTGGCTGATGTATCATAATGCGAGCATTTGGCATCGCATAACGCATACCCTTTTCTCCTCCAGCAAGAAGAAGTGCTCCTTGACTAGCAGCTACACCAAAGCATACTGTTCCCACCTTTGGCTTTATCTGGTCATTTAGAGATGTAGGATATTCCGCACGGGGTTAATCATAGTAATTAGATATTTGATCTTTAGTATGCATGAACAATGAATCCACTTCCTATTTTATGAATTGTCCAACCACAATTTTACAGAAAAGCACATGCTCAAATATATCATGAACGGAACTGAAATCCATTTTACCCAGGATTGCTTTGGAATCACATGCATCTAAAGCACCTTTTCCTAAAATAAACATTGTTGTATGTAAACCTAGAGCAATAGCATGATGGACCAAGAAATCTTCAGTGGAACCTTCACCAGCATTGAACCCGAAAAGTCATCACTTAGATTTTTGGAGAAAGCCCATCACGCTCAATATTTAATTGACTTTAGTAGGCAAAAAAGTGACTTGCATAATCGGTTGGTCACAATATATATCCAGTAAACTGGAAGCTGAACTTCGACTACAGTAGTGGATCTTCGAGAATCGTCATGAGACATGTGATCCCCAAGTGTGGACTCTCGTGAGCATTGAATCCAGATAGGGTTTTATTCTCATCTCTCTGTTCTGTTGCTTCTCACTGGTGTATTCTGTAGAAACCACATCCTATATATTCTTATCGCAAGGATTCACTGATCAACCGATGCCAGATTGCTCAGTGATACGCCCCCAAATAAGCCATAATGTCCTCAAATCTTGTGATTGTAACAATTATTCCATTCATAAGTTTCTTATTGTAGATTAACCACTAATATGGTGATGAAATGGCGTTTTTATATAACATTATATCTTCCACAGTTGGCACCAAGCATAAAGTCCAACACCCCCCACTTGGCCATTAGGGTTGGTCAAATTTATACCACAAGGTTTGCTCCCACTACTGGGGACATACTATTATCGCCATTTAAACTTCATAAGAGCTTTACACACCTTTGCAGATTCTCTCATGATAATAGGTTTCATGCAATAAGTCTAGCAAAACTTAATAGCAAAATATGTATAATGGCACTATTCACACTTCAACGGATTTTGCCATCATAATAAGCCGGTTTACAACTTAAATTACACAATGCCAACAAGTTCATATTTTATATCAAATACTTCTGCACTCTTCACTTTAATCAAATTGTTCACTTGCTTCTCAGTAAAGATTATATAGCATGGGATTTGGGCTACTAACCCCATTATCTTCCCCCAATTATTGAAATAGACGTGAATGTTTCCAGTAATTTGGATCAATTATAAAAGCTCATAAAGGGAAAGAGATGATGATATATCCTATACAATTCGAGGTGGGTTGGTGCCTTGGGGATATTATGCAATCAATGTATGTCCCTGAAACTTAACAGAAAATCTTACACGATAACAATAAAGCCCAATGTCATATGGTTGATCATAAGGAGGGCTCCATCACAATATGAGTGTGGCAAAGATGTGGATTATGGTGCTTGGTTTTTACTATCGTAGTCATAAAAATGCAGTTGTCATCAGCAAGAAGGATAAAAGGTCACGAGCATCTTGACTCCAATTCAAAGATAACACGTTTTTAAAGTCTAAATTTTACGATGTTAAAGGACCTTTAACTTCATGATATCATTTCAATATGAATTAGACTCCAAGTCCTAATTTTGTGAGCTTCTTGATTTATTGGGAATTTCATACCTATTTTTCAGTCATTTTAAAGTGAGTTTATAAGCTTTATTCTAATAGAGAAGCATTCAAGAGAGTCACAATTAAGTAGTTTATTGGGTGAGGGAGGTTGATTGCCATTGCATTAGTGAAAAGCCTAGTGTATTAGTCAACATCAACGGGATATTTATGTACTATACAAAGGAGCCTTCGGCCATCAAAATTAATCAAGCATATCCACATCTCCTTCTCTTTGATTGTTGCATCTCTTTGTTGTAATTTCCTTGGTGAGGTGCCTCAGTTCCTTCATGTGATGCCCAGAAGACAAAAAAGTGTGACGCCTTAGTGCCTCGCGAGAAGTGCCCATTTAATGTTTATCTCTTCATAATTTAGGTTACTTAAATTTCTATATTTATACTAGTTCATATGTATTGGATCTTATCCACTTGAATCAACCCTAAGCCTAGAGCTATCTCAAATCCTCTCATAATCCTTACCAAACCTCTAAATTATGCTATTTGAGGTGTAAAACGGACCGAGTCGGACCGAAAAAGTGTCGGGTTGGACCGGGCCGAGCCGATTGGGGACTGGCCCACCCAGGGCTGACACTGTGCTCGAGTCAGGCCACGGGGAGCATCCTGAGCCCAGCCCTATTGGGTTTTGACGCCATGTTTTCAGGCCAAAACGAGTCGGGGGTGTGGGTCAGGTCAAAATTTTTGGCTCTCATTTGATGCATCTAGAGGTTTTAGAATGGGCTGATTTTTTGTGAGGATGATCAACATACCATAGACAACATGTCTACAAAAAATCAGCCCATTCTAAAACCTCTAGGTGCCTCAAAGGGTGCTGGGTTATTTGCTGGGTCATCCGATCCTAACCCTATATATATATATATATATATATATATATATATATATATATATATATATATATATATATATATATATATATATATATATATATATATATATATATATATATATATATATATATATATATATATATATATATATATATATATAAACTATAGGATTTTGGGCCATGTTTCCGAGCCAGTACGTCGGGGCTCGCTTCAAGCCAGGTCCGGCTGCGGGTGGCGGTCAGACCCAGCCCACAATGTCCTTGGGTTGGGTTGGGCCTTGTGTGTTGACTTTCGGGCCGGGTCAAGCCACGGACCACAGACCGTTTTACACCCCGATATGCTATAGAGCTTTTATTCCAGCAAGCTTATAAACTTTGAATTCCTTCATTAAGTCACATCGAAATATCAAATTAAAACCTTTTTAAATTCCAATCCTCCTTGACAATAGGCTTCTTCTAGTTGATTTTTAAATCAAATTTACAATTTTCAAGTTTAATTTCAGATCAATATTAGATCAGATAATCATTCTTTAATTCTAAAAACCTATGAATATCACCCCAATCAACCAATGTGTCCTCTGATGCACCAATTTGGTATTAGAGCTTCTGGTTTACTACCACAATTTACCATTGTGCCCGATCCCATTCCTGAAGATTGTCGGAGAGACATAGATGAGTTCCTACCATACATTGAGGTCAACTTCAAAAACTACACCATCGGGTGAACGAATTAGAGTTAAGAGCACAAAAGCATATGGATTAAGCTTTTATTGTACATCTTAAAGGAGTCCCCATCAGTTTGCACGAGAGTTAGATGTGGTGAGTGGTTAACAAGTTAACTTCATATTAAATTGGATATTCATTCATATAAGGATACATGGGAGAAAAATAGTCATCATAATTATATTTTTTTTTAAAAAAAGCAATGCTCAACTTGCATTGCTTCGGCATGTACAAAAATATAGTTTGGTGTAATGTGATTCCTACAAAAATTACACCCCTATTAGTTGGTCCATCATGGATCACTGATTGAGAAGCTCACTATTGCAAGGAAGACAATAATACCTTATCCACTATCAAAGGATGATCTTGAAATTGATGAATATTGAAGAAGCACAAGGAAGGAAGTTGAACCAAGTATGTTCCTCTTTGATTGTAGCCTGAGCCGAATTAAAAAGAGAGGTGTTACGAATGAATCATCTTAAATCACCTCTCCAATATTTAAAGTGTATTCCAAGAAGCATGACACTATGATTCTAATGGGCCATCATAGGCAGAAGATCGATTGGAAGAGACATGTAAAGAAGAACCAAATCCTCGAAGAAATCACAAAAGATCAATTAGAAGAAAATCCAGAGTGGTCCAAATATGAAGTGCAAGAAAAGGTAACATCCAAGAGTAGAAAGTTGTTGAATAATTATTCAAAGATGCCCTGAAGGAGGAAATTCACATATGACCAACTTCAGATTATATTGTCCGACAATGTGGACAGTCAAGGATATGCTAGTTAAGAACATTTGTTTCATTTTCTCACTAACCCCGCTATTTATTGCATGCTTTTTTGCTCATCCTTCAAATTGCACCTTCTATGGGATCCGAGAGGTTTCTTTGATGTGAGATTCTTCTAGTACAATAGTACTTATTTTTATGTTTTTATTATTTCTTGATATTTCTGAATTTCTGCATCAATAGTTTAAATATCTTCATTTACACTAGTCAATAATCATATCTTTTATTTTCTGAATTATCCATCACCTAGATCCACACCAAAGCCTTAGACAATCCTTCCAAACCTAGAAATTCTGCAACAAAATTTTAATTCCAACAAGCAAATAATTTATTAATTCTTTAATGAATCCTAATTAGAGTGCAAAACCCTTTTAGATTCCTATCCCCTTGGATTGCAAGCTTCTAACCTACTTTTTAATCATCTTTGACCACCTTCTGTTGAAATTGCAGATCAACTTCAGATCTTACTTTTTTAATTCACAAATTTCACCCAAATACCCAAATCCGCTAAAGTCTTTTCCTCCATCACTCCAGTTTGGAACTAGAGCTCTATCTCATTGATTATCTTATACCATACATATAACTAAGACACAATGAACTTCAAGTGAGTTTGGTTGATCCTATGAAATCTACATATGCCCATATCCCAAATAGACTAAGCACAATCATTTAGACAAGAAACAATCATCAAACACTAATGTAATATCAAAAAATGACCATTTGTGCAGATGAAGTGATAAAAGTACATGGTATATAAAATATCCCCACGAATTTATGGATGGGAAGAAACATATATTAGCATACAACCCCACCATAAAGTAGCCCAAACACAAGATGCAAGGCAACACAAAAAAGAGAGGAGCATAGTTGAATAAATAGAAACAAAAAGTTAGCCATCACTTTTAACAACAAGATCACAAATTAATAACTTACCCAGGACATACAGTCATAAATTGCTAAGACAGAATATGTACTTCCACCGGGACAGTTCAGGTAGATCTGGCAAAGAAGAGCATAGGTTTTTGAGTTAAAAGAAGACTATGATAATAAAAAAGAAGATAAGAAAATTTGAAGAATAAAAAAACACATCCATATTTTTTCATAATTTGATAGCAGATACTACATTTTTTTTATATTTACACCACAACCCTTGTCAATTTGAAATGCTAACTTGGCAGCCCTATTGTTGTGACAGTATATGACTTTAAATGTCGATTTCGATTAAAGAACATGAAATTTACCATAATTATGGAAATATGTTGATGGGAAATTTTGAAAAAAATGTCTGTTGATTTCAAAATTTGTTATCGCTTTTGATCATTTTCTAACATAAAAATTGCACTTACAATTTGAAGGCTTGAAGTTGATTGAATGATTGTGGATGGGGTCCTCTAGCTTTACTCTTGTTACTAACCTCCCCGAACTAGGAAATTTGAGGTTGAAGGTTCAAAGACGAGGTTGACGATTTAAAGGCTTGTAACACAAAAAACCCTCTCAATCTCAGTTTGAGGCTCTCAATTCGAGTAATCTGAGAGCTTCAAAATACAACCTCAAGAGAGAAAACTTTAAAAAAATACACTTCAACTGACAAAAGGTGAAATGATGGGACCCATGTCACATCTTGTCGGCTATCTTAACCAAAATAATGAATTGGAGGAGTCACCTTCCGCCGAAATCACTGACAAGGTGAATCTTTCGGCCAACATATGTCTCAACTTTCAATCGATAAAAACCCTCATCAGAATTACCTCCCAGATTCTCTTATCAGTGCACTGAAAAACCGACAATTGTCAAAATTAAGAACCATGTGGTAATAAGTAAACTTAACATCTGTTAGCACTTAGCAGTCATATGACTCCATTTTTCCCCTAATAGGAAACATGACTTGGGAATTTTTCAAGACCCAAAACCATCCCATCTCATTGTTCCACACCTCTTCTCCACTCTCACACTCCCAACCATCATTTCTCCCTCCAAGGCTTAGACAGATCAAGCTCAAAAGGGATCATATGATCTCCAAACACAATGCCAAAAATCGTGCTTTCAATAAGGGAAATGACAAATTCTCCATCAGAATGGTTGCTACTACCACCACACCTCATTCAAAGAGGTGACTTCGACCCATCAGGGGATAGGGGAGTTGGTAAGCAACTGATGCTTTGGTGAGGAGGTTGTGGGTTCAATTCCTCCCCACTCTCGAGTTACTCAGGAGTGCGTAGGGAATTTCCGAGTGGGTTGGTGTGCATTCCCGGAGGGATTAGTTCGAGACCGAAGTGGGTCCATTGCCCGAAAGGATTCGGGACACCCGCCGATGTCAAAAAAAAAAAAAGAGGTGGCTTCACATATCACCGCTAACAAATATTTACCCATCTTTGTGTCTAGCTAAATTATTTGCCTTATGGGTTGGAGCCCTTCTTTTATTTTATGTTTGTTTTTTTTTGTCTGAATGAAGGTAGCTTGATTGAATTTGCATATACTTAGCATCAATAACCCAAAAAACAAGAAACAGATAAACCCCGCAGCACCCCGACAACAACACAAGAGAAAAACAAGGGAGTAGAGGTCAACAACCAAGTCCGCAGAATTATTGATTCTTAGTCCTAGTTTTCTCAACAAGAGCACTCAACCAGAAACAGGTCTGGTGGTTGGCCCTCCTCTCACTGAGCAAGTACTGGGTTTGAGTCTCCGAATGGAGTCCAGACTGAAATTTCTGTATGTAAAGTAGATGTAGGACATGTAGAATGAACAAAAGAAAAAACTTGTCAATAGGAGCTCCAAAAATACAGCAGTTCATTGTCCTGTGAGTGTAGGAGTAGCAACTTGTTTGAAAACTGCAAGCATAACGGTATATATATTTTCAATGGCATGTTGGTCAGCAAACAATTCCATGAACTGCTGGAAGAAAAAATTCTATACATGCAGCAAAAGATTAGCACAGCACTTAAAAAAGAAAAAAGAAATAGAGGAGCTTGAATTCATCAATGACCATAAGAGGTTCAGTCTATGCATCATAACATATAGAGCTGCTCGTGCAAACATAAATAAGATAGCAAACTGAATAGAAGGTACAAAGCGAAATTCTCACTAGTGATAGGAGGAAACTAATGAAACACCAAACAATAGGTAGTAAAGATAATCCATACCAGAATATCTGCATCCTCATCAATAGTAGCAAGTGTCACAAGCTGTGATATAACTCGTTGAGCCACTTGGGAGTTAATAGGCTGCCCAATGAATATTATACGATTTCGAAACAATACTGAAGAAAGATCTAAAGGGCCTCCTGGAGTCATAACAGCTGGCATCATAGGCGGGTTCCCCTTTTTTGCTTCTACAGCTGCATCATGCCTATACACACAGGAATAAGCGAAAGAAACACTACTTCAGACAATAGGTCAAACCCATGGAGTCCAACGTTGTAGAAAGGAAAGTGAAAAATTATTTTAGGATGGTGTTTCCAATGATGCATAGAACTGCTAAATCATTCAAGAACTACAAGCATTTAATTCGTACTAAAGCTAAGCTGCTAAAGAACTACTTGACTATGCCCATCAACATGCTAAGTCGAGACATCAAACTACAAAGACCCATACTGAGTAGGCAAAGGAGTTTTAAGTCACTGGTGATCAAAAAAAACTTAGGGCCACTTGAATATTGTTTAAATTTACAAATCTTAAAGTGGTCTTGGAGATCAAAGTTTGAAGGATCGGCCGAAACCAATCCGGATCGACCAAATCATACCGATTTCGGCTTAGTCCAGTACAAAACACTCCCTGATCCTTCTAGTTTCGGTCAGTCCAGAGGAGAGGAGGAGACGGAAAAGAGAAGAGACGAAAAAAAATTAAAACCTAACTGGACCTCCATCGTCGCCTGATCGCCGATCGCCATGGTTGACACCGTCACCGATCTCAATGGCCGCCATCGCTGATCGTGGTGGTCGCTGCCTTGCCGGACCCCTCCCCAGCTCTCCTTTCAAACCCTAACCTACGGGGTTTGAGAGGAGAGACGTGCATCTTTTCAACCCGATATGTTTATCCCGAATGGTCAACTAGAATGTTGTGGCAACCAATCATAGCGTCCCTATACCTTTCAGTCGGGCTGAGTGCAATTCACCGACCAGGGATGGGTGCAAAGGACATCTGTGATATGGAATAACCTATAACTTATAAATTATTACATATAATATATGTATAATATTATATAAATGAGAAAAATAGAAACATATATACAAAACAGAAAAAAAAAAAAAAAAAAAAAAAAAAACTAAAAATTAGAAGAAAATATATAGAAAAAAATATACGTGGAATATGGGATGTCAAGGACAATTTTTGTGGTAGAATCCCATCTTTCTTCACTTCTTATACATAAGAGGCCAATCCATTTTAAAATAAAAATGACCATTTTGATAAGAAAAACAGGAAAGGAGCATTCTGCCATGTCCTCTACACTATTCGACCAAGAAGAGAGAAAAAACCATCCCCCATTTTAAGTGAGATAAGGGGACTGTTGAGGACAAATTTTGTGATCAAATCTCATCTTTCTTCACCTCTCTTCTTTTTAGCTTCTTTTTTTTTTTAGAGAGAGAATTAGCTATTTATATTGTGAGGCCCATATGAGATGTATTTCATTTTTGCTTTATTTCCATACTTTAGGATAATGTTTGGGAAGTGATCAAGACCTATTAGGAGTCTCATGGGTTCAAAGAAAATGTGAAGGTGTAATCTTTAGTTTTCGATGAAAACCTTATTGAAACGTTGGTTCATGTAAGCTTTAATTTCCCCCTTCTTTTATAATGGTCAATTTTATGATTGGAGCTTAAGGATTCACTCAGTTACACGGATCAATCACTAAATCTCTTCTATTCTAGGATTATGATATAAAATCGGATCATTATGAATCAAATCTTATCGTTCCATAATTAATTTATATCAATACTGGTAACATTGTGGCACCAATAACACGGATCTAAGTTCTCCACATGAACCTAGATCATAAGATTTGGATGGAACAGGGTCATTAACACCTCAAAAAGGTTGAACAAGATGAACAAAAAACTACCACCGAGCTCTTGGCCTGGTGGTACTTCCTCTCTCCCATGTTGGAGAGGTTCCATGTTCGGCTGCCGGTATGGACACCGTGGAGCGTACTTTCCCTCAAGGCCGTCGTGCCTTGTTTGTGTGTGTGAATCCTGGCCATTGATGACATGTTCACTGGAATATGGAATTAATAAATAGCAGTTGATGCCTCCCCTTTTTTTATCTCCGTACCTGTTTGAGCCCTTGCTCTAGCGCTCTGTCCTCTAACCAACTTGGTCGGTCCAGAAAAAAAGAGATGAATAAAAAACTTAGCTAGTTAAAAGTCAATTTTAAGAATGGAATTATATTTTCCACCAAGTCTCAATGGACGACCTAACTGTGATAATATGATGGTCGAATCGTTGAAGATATGACAATGGAAGACCTCAACAAAGATCAGAATGTAGATGATCTTACGATTGAAGATCGATCAACCAAATGAACTTGTGATCTAAGATCCCAAGGTTGGAAAACCTAAGAAGATTTGACGATTTATCATTCACAAGAGGAACAATCTATGATGTAACCAATTGTCAATTACTACAAGAAGAGCTTCCCGAGTATGATCCAATAATTAAAAAAAACTTGATCTGCTTATGATCATGATTTCATCATAACCAAATAATGACCTATTTACCTTCAACGAGTAGATCCTTATATTTGAACGGATTGGTGTGCATGTGTTAGGTGTAAAGATGTATCCTTATTGTTCTTTATTCATGTACACAATGCCAGTACCTACTAGCTTTCATGTCCCCTAGGTGTCATGCCATAATGAAAATCGGGTTCAAATTCTAATGTTTTTAATGTCAATTTGTCATTATATCTATGTTGAACCTATCCATTGCCTCCACCTCGCAACTTTGGGCATCAATGGGCCATTATCAAAGAGTTTTGATTGTTCAACCTGCTCCCCCTGCCTCGTTTTTCACTAGCGTTATCCTAAAATGATTGGCTAGATTGTCTCAAGAATCTAGCAGCCAGTCCACCGGCAATCGAGGGTAATGTAATTGGATTATTGTGAAACCTTGCGAGTTTAGGTTGCCTCGACGAAGACTTTCAAGATCCGTGTACTAGCACCTAACGGATTCTCATGAGCCTTGGTTTTACCATTGTTTTCCTCGTAAAGATGAATTTTAAGCTTTAAGTCTCTGCCTCCATTATTTTCTTATATTCTTCCCGCCCACCATGTTCCACCCTATCACTAGGAAGCACTCTAAACCATCCTCATTTTACACTTGTAGTGGTTGGGTGGCCCCATTTCTTTGCAGTGAAGCATTCCTTACTTTCTTCAGACCATTTACAATGTTATGCATGCATGGTGTATGGGACTAATACCCTACACATATATTAGTCTCATACACCATGAATGCATATATAACCTATATACACTAACATGCACCTTTAATGAAATGTCTTGCTCATTTTCTATTGTTATTGTGCAATCTTCTACTGATTTTTTACGGTTTGGGGGCGCCATACTGCTGAACAATAATGATTGCTCATGAACAATGACCTCCTATCTATACACATCTCTCCTATTTGGTGCCCCATTTATGCTTCATGAACCCCCAATTGCTCCCAACACTCAATGGCATTTTAACCTTATATTTTGGGATCTAAGACAAAAACTTTGTTTGTACTCTTTTAGTTATTCATTCACTTATTCCTCTTTCTGTGTGCATTGACTAAATCCATATGACCGTTTGTTCATTCTTTAGAGCTTCTTTGATTTGGTTTTCTAGCAAATACCTCCACTGCATGTTGTACACTTTCTAAAGACTGTATCTTTATAAATTGAACTCAATTTGGCTTCGTACGTAGCCAATTTTTCATAATACCATATATCCTCTCCTTGAACTAGCCTTAACACCCTTTTTATCACCTTTTTACTAGAGTTTCAAGTATGCATCCTCTTTTCCAACTTCTAATATCTTGTCGGGATAGCCCCTTATCCACCATCCTTACTATGACACTCACTTGTCCATTGTGAGATATTTTGTCTTTTGATCTCTCCCTTGATCTCAGCTGTCATTTTCACCATTGGTAGGCACTTAATTAAGGTATACATCCTCCTTTCAGACATTTCAATAGCTAAGGTTCTTGGAATGGCAGTACTAGTGTGGGTGCATAAAATATCCACACACCCACCCACTCGGAGCCAAGATGAGGCCTCATGAAAAAGAAAAGTCTGCCAAGAAGAGGTTCATAAGGGACTCGCCTATATGAGAGGGATTCATTCTTGCGGAAGACTCGCCCAAGCGAAGACTGGAAAAGGGTCACATCGAAGGAGTCACCGAGCGGCGAGAGGAAAGAGATCACAATTGGCGAGTCGCCGAAATGGTACCATAGTTCTCCCATAACTCGTCGATGAGTCATGCGCACAGTGTTGAGGCTAAGACATGGTCGACACGCTGGGCACTTAGCTAACCAGAGAGCAACACGTGAAAGATTCCCTGATAAGTCCTGCAACCCAAGAAGAAGGCAACACATGGCGATTTTATTCGGAGCTGTAAACAAGCACACTTCATGAAGCTCGAGGGACGCCACGTGGGTTGATCTGAGACACAAGCTCCAGCACCCATCCGTAAGATACAACTATCAACGAGACAAGCTAATCTGGCAAGCAATGTAAACTCGATACATTAAGCACACCTGTCATGTAATCATACACCACCCCTCCCTAGCTCCCCATATAAAGGGGAGCTGGGGGGGCACCAAAAAAGGGGTTGGATCCTTGATTTCTATAAACACTTCAAGAGCACCCATTTTAGGGGTCCTGAATCGTTAAAACCACTTTATTCAAATCGGTTAGTTGTTTGTTATACGGCTTGCCTTGAGGGAGTGAAGTAGAAGGAGTCGAGGCCACCACCATTGAGTTTGGTTGTGGACATTGGTTTAGACCAAGTCTCGAAAAACTAGCCCCCACACCAGTCATTACAGATTTTACAGCGCCTCTTTAGGGTCATGTACCATCTTACCCAGTGCAATGTTAGCATACAATGGATTGTTCTTCTTGTGGAAGTGCACTCCCACATGTTTAACTTCTTGAGCGGACTTTGTACATTGACCACCTTTATACAGACATAATTCTTTTACTGGTGAGCTACTTGCTGAATGTCCCTCCTTTCTAGTTACGGATACGCTGGCGTGGTTGGTTCTCGTTGTGGAAAACTTTTGGGGGACTTCACTCCAAGTTTTGGTTGAAAACGTACAAGTGAGAAGAGGACGGTTGACAAATGTAGCGCAATGGCCTAGTGTACATGTTGTGTGGTATAATATGTTATTTCATCTTTTTTGTCAGCATGCGAGGTTGCTTTTGTGCACATTTCCAACTTCTTTCACCGTCATTGTATTTCAACCAACAATTGATCACGTGTATTAGTACCAAGATCAAAGAACCCCAAGAACTGAAGGTGAAGGTCTAACCACATGAAGGATCAATATTATGTCTCCACCATCAAATCCTTAAAGATCAAATTGTGGAGCAAGTAGGACTTCAAGTAAATCTCAGGATGAACAAATGCAATCGAGGGTTAGATAGAACTTAAGATTAGATATTCCACTCATTTTCAGGATTCCTTTTATTATTTTCAGGTTACTTTATTTTGGAAGAGGTTAAAGTTGAATTTTCATGTGTTTGAATCTATTCACAATTTTTAAGGGTTGACCAAGGGACATGCTTACATCAAGTTTTTGTGTTAAGGTGGTTCTAAATTATTTTGAACCCAACTTTTAAGTAATGGAGACCACCATCTCAAAAAAGAGTTTTCTTGAGTGTCGGTCCATATCTAAGGGCCACCTTTTCAAATTGGGAAATAGCATGACAAAATGACAAGGAAAAGGCGGATCTGGTAACCTAGGGGTTTCTCTGGCTCTCAACTGTAGGGGGGTAGTGGCCATGTGGAGGCCACTACAAGTGGTTGAAACCCATTGTTTTCCACCTTTCTCTTCTCTTCTTAGATATGACAAACCCGTGGCCGATATGAGATAACTTTTTCTTTTTTTAAGCCTTTATTTCAGATATCATTTAGGAACTGATTGAGTCCTATTTAGAGGGCATGGTGGTCATTACCTTCAACTCTTGCCAGAATATTAGTTTTGGGTTCTATTTGCATTCTTATTTTCAAAGTCTACTAGTGTCCTGTCTTTTTTCTCTCTAAATCTAATACACTATCAGATTTATTACAGTAAATCATATTTTGACAATTCATTTTCCATTACACCAGTAATGCAAGAAGATTTTGTGTTTAATCTGTTTGAGTGGTGTAGTAGTTTATGTAATGAAGTCATGTGTATTGCGTATGCTCATCAGCACCAGCATGGTTATTCAACTTGTTTCAAGATGCTAGAAGTATCAAGATTATTCAAAGTTGTGATTTCAGAACTGCCATCGTGTCATTAAATGGCAATGTAAGATAGTATAGGTTAGACTATAGGGCTGTGTTCTATCTTGGAAAGTAGAATTTCTAGGAAATGAGCACATTCCAATTTCCTTTTCATAACAGGGCTTGTATGTTTGCTTGTTCCATGGTAAATGAAAGCCCACCTTTTGTGGGATTTTATATCTTAACCAAACACTTGGGATTTGTAAATCCCGCTGTACCCCCCTCATCCTTATGGTGAAAGCATCTAACTGTATACAAAACCAGATGTCCGAATATTTGTAAATCCCTGGGTACCTGGCGGCTTTATGGAAAGAATATGTGAATGGGCCCATTTCCTAGGAGTTCCAATTCCAAGGAAAAGAACACATCCTAAGAGAGTTATAGGCCTATTTTTCTTTATATCTTGCGCATTTGTGTAAGTTCTAGTATTTGTTCAAATGTTGTTGTTTGATTGTACTTAGCAGTTAGCAATAGCACAATACATTGTACTATACAGTCCGTGACTGAGTGACTCTACATGTACAATATATGATACTTCAAACCTTGAACAAAATACAAATGACAAGGCACGGGAAGTATCTTCAATGGTGAAAGAAAAAGGAAATCAATCAAACAACACCAACCCTACATCAAAAAGCCTGCAAATACTTGGATCATACATGCCATTTAAATTGCAGATTTATTGGTCTTAATTACTTTTCATGTCATTTCTTTCTACTTAATTATCTATATAATAGCATTCTTTCCACAATCCAGCTAACAGAAAAAGGCATGCTTTGTAAGTTATTCTCCTGTCATAAAATACATGGCACCAATTCGTTTGGAATTGATCCGACAGGTGAATGGTTAGGAAGCAAGTGACTAATGTCTCAACATTTCCGTAGTAATTTTGCAATGTCCAAAGAAGTGAAGTGTGAATCTCCTCTTCTTAGCAAAGAGCAAATAAAATCTTGAGAAACCCTTACTGAAAATCGAAAATAAATAAGAACTTGATACCTGGAGAAATACAACGACGACTTTTTACTTTTGGTAGGATAGGATTACACCCGACAAGAAGGTAATAAGGAGCAGTAAGACTATCCGCAAATAAGAATGGAAAGCCTTGAGAGGAAAAAAAAACCCTGCATAGTTGCAGCTTCATATGTGTTCAGCATTTCATCAACCCTCAAATTGCTCTCCAATCAAAGAGGGAGGAAGCACTACCACCTAAACGTCCAGGTGTAACATCATTATATTGCTAAACATCTATAATCATGGCTAACATAGCCAACAACCACCTCAATGTCAAGGTGTAACGTCACTACATTGCTAAACATATCATAACCAAATTTTGGAAACATGAAGACAAGTCACCATTCAGAATTTCTTGCACTATTTTTAATTTGGAAGAAATTACAGAATCCAAAGATGACAAAATTTAAGTTGTCAAATATCACCTAAATGAACTACAAAGGGGAAGCAATATAACAGAAACATACCTTGATGCACTACGGCAGACAACCAGCTCATTAAGCATTAGCGACAAGCCACCTGTTCCACTATGCAATCCTAGATACAAATCATACAACTGGATAGTTGAGTCCACATATAGTAGAATAAAACAAGCTACATAAGCTATTTGTCATTTCAAAGAGCATTTATCACACAAGAAAAGGTAGCAAGGATGGGCATCTGTGAAGCACGGGTACTTTGTTAGGGTTGTTGTACGAGTACCGGGTACGAGTACAGCATTGGTACGGGTAAGGGTACAAATAATTAGAAAAAATATATAAATTTAGAAAGAAAAAAAATTCAAGAAAATAAAAATAAATAAATACAAATAAGATACAAATAATTTTTAATTTTTGTTACTTTTTAATTATACTAAATGATAAAAAAAAATTCATTGATATTGTACTAAAATTATAAAAAAATATATATATGTAGGTACTCCGTCGGACCCGTACTCTACTTTTTTCAAGGTTTTGCCGTATCGGCATACTCGTACCGATATCCATACCATAACCCGTGCTTCGTAGATGGGCACAAGCATCAAATATGGCTAACCGTTTCTTTTCAACTCCATTCAAGTTGTAGGAGTACACCTTTATATCAAAGGAAACCTAGACTATTTAATTTGGGTGTCTACGTGTGTACGATAGGTCCTATATATTGTATGTATGTAAACATATATACATATATGTATATGCATATATATAAATATATACATATACGTAGATGTCTATAGGTTAAATTAAGGTACTATAGAAAAATAAATTTTCAATAAACTGACAAGAAAAGTGGGGTGTTCTTGGCTGCTAATATCACCCTCTCTCATTTGAGCCTTAACAAAGTTGTTTTATACTCGAGAACCCTTAGCAAAAGAAAATTAAAATACATTGAAGACGCCACATTGACCTCCTCTCCGTAGGAAGTGGATACAAAGGTCAGTAAGACTCCACTATCCAGAATCATGGGATTATTATACCACGGGCGGCAATGTACCAAAATTATGGGATTATTATACCACAACCAAAATGTGTAGGTCAACCTCGACCATAACAAGAGGGAGGAAAACGATAACGGGCCGATCGAAGAAGAGCTTGGACTTTGAAAATAGAATGGCATCAACCAAACACCCTTCCAATAGCTATTTATAGGAGTCCTTACAACATTTTTTTTGTATTTCGAGATTGAGAAAGAAGATCTTTGATGAATCCTCAATTCTAAATTGAGAAGAATAGTGTTTTCTCAATCCTCGTCCACTACTTTCTTTTCGTTCTAATTTCTCCAAATTTGGGTATCAAAACTGAGTTCGGATTGAAGGCCATAGTCAACGAGTACACATTGAGACTGGTCTAAGAACTTCATTATATCTTGAAAGCTAGAGAGCCATGATGCCTGTGCACCAAGGGCGGTATCTATCGCTTTAAAGTCAATTTCATAGATATTTCTTGAACCCATTATTTCGTTCATCGGTGCACAAGTCTTTTCAACTGTTTATGTGATATATTTTCTGACATTTTTAAAGCGATAAACTGATTCGGACTTTTAACCTTTGGTTGAAACATGAAAGGACTTGTCACAATCACGAAAATTAATGTCGATGAGGCTACTGGAAAGTTAGATTGAAGTCATGTGCACCAAATACAGCATCTATCGCTTTGAAGTCAGTGTCATAGACACGTCTTGAACCCACTATTTCTATGATCAGTAGACAAGTCTTTCCAACCGCTTGTGTGTTATATGTTCTAACATTCTTGTTCAATAAGTACCTTATTATAATACTTCTCCTGGTTAGTCTTCTACGGTTGCTTCATAGCGAGGAATGGAGCAAAGGTCTTAGCACTTGTCCCTTCAATGACAAGTGGTCGAGGGGCGTAGAAGGAAAAAGGATGAGGATTTGGTAAAAAAACCTAAATCGGTGAAAAAAGTAAATGGTGCTCATAGTAAGGACCATCCGGTGCCAAGGGTTTTTAAAGAAAGATCAACGAGAAAACGCACGAGGAAGAAGGCCATACATCCTTTTATACGGATTTGATAGAAGAGAGACAATGATGAGGATGATGCTTCACGGCCGATTACCAAGGAGTCCTAATCCCTCCATTCAATTCGAAACACAGAATGAACAAAAGCATTCACCACTGACAAAACAGAACACAAGATGAAACCCTAATCACAAATTTACTCAGCATATACATTCGCAGCTAAAAAAATCTACGATATATGAATCAAAGTATAGAAGGAGGGGGGCCGGGGAACTCACCGGGACGATCTCGAGAGGCGGGAAAGAGTAAATTGACCCGATTACTGAGAGTGGGGTGCACAAAAAAATAAATTTGGATTAACACTTGGGAGAGTTCTAGAGAGAGAATACAAAAGGTGGGGACGGCGCACACAGGAGTCCCCGAGGCGGCGAGTCGTACCTAGGCGGAGGCGTCGTCCGGGACGCCGAAGAGGGGGAGGCGACACCGAAGCCAGAGGCGGCGGTGATGGCCATCGACGCCATGGGAGCCGCAGGTTGAGTTCTTCCACTGAGGAAAAGATAGAACGGTGACGGCGGTAAGACGACTCAACATAGTCACTAACCAGATGGCGAAGCGAAGCTCCGGGTGAGAGGTCGCACGTTCGACGACCGCTCCTGCTGTAGAACGGTGTTAAAAATAAAAAAAAAAAGTCTTTTTTTCTCTGGTAGGAGAAAAAATAATTAGTCTGAAGCCCCTCGAACTAACCTTGTAGGCTGTAGTTGATACACCCAACTAACTGTTTCTAGTCAATGAAGTCCCTCCCTCACTCAAATTTTTTTAAAACGATCATTTTGCCCCTCTAACCCCCCCCCCCCCCCCCCCCCTCCTCTTTTTCTTTTGGGGCAGACTGCAAGCAGTCATTTTAAAGGTTTCATTTTAGGATAGGTTCCAATAACCTTTTCCTATAAGCCCAGGTCAACATTTCAATAGATTAGTTACAATAACTCTTTTAGTTAATGCGAGACTACAGTCGCCTTGGTTAAGTTGCCAAATTTACCAACCTACCATTGTCTATATAACTTCACCCGATCTCTATGAAACGTATAGTTTCGAGACCTATTGTGGGACCACTATAGCTGCTACAATGATTTCATTGTAGTAGTTATAGTAAAATCATTGTAGAGCTATAGTGATTCCGCTGTAGCGGCTACGATGAAACATATAATTCTATAGTGATTCTGTTGTAGTAGCTACAGTGAAATCGTTGCAGTAGCTATAGTGAAATCACTGTAGCGCTAGCTATAGTGATTTCGTCGTGACTACTGAAAAACACATTGATACAGTAAAATCAATATAGCAATAGTACTCAATTTTGTAGCAACAATACTCATTTCAATTGAGTATTATTAGTATATAATTGAGTATCTTTGCTACAGTGAAATCACTATAGCTATTATAGTGATTTTTTCATGATTGTTAAAAATACTTTGCTATAGTAAAATTACTATATTACTCAATTTTAATTGCAATAATACTCAATAAAAGTGAGTATTATTTAAATAAAATTGAGTACTTTGCTACAATGATTTAATGTAGGGAAGCCTTTTAGCTGCCACAGTGAATTTCAGTGTAGCAGCTATAATGAAATCATTGTAGCAACCCGTGCATGATATTCAAATATATAAAATAATGCTCAATTCAACTGAGTATTATTTGAATAAAATTAAGTACTTTGCTACAGTGATTTTACTATAAAAATATTTTTTTGCATCCACGATGAAATCACCGGTTGCTACAGTGATTTTACTGCAGCAACTACAGAGATTTCACTGTAGCAGCTATAGTAAAATCACTGTAGCATCCATGATTAAATCACAAGGTACTGCAGTGATTTCACTGTAGCAACTACAGTGAAATCATGGGTTGCTACAGTGAAAATCGCTATAGCAGCTACAGTAAAATCATTGTAGCAACCGTGCCACAATTTCTATAAAAAAAATATCATATATCATCTACCGTTATTTAATACGGGAGGATATCAAAGGTATTTATGGCATTTTAAAAAAACACATTATCTAAAACAGTTAAGATCAGATCATTTGAAAGCAAAACTATAGACAGTGGATCAGGCTTTATATAATAATCTTATCGTTGGACTTACTGTCAATAGGAACTGAAAGTGGGCCTAGATGTAAAACACGTTCTATTTTTTGGACCTAACACTAATTTTCTCTTTTATTTTTTACATGCGGTGTATAATAAAATCTCCCATAAAACATTGTAGCATCCAAAATTATACTATATATATCCAAATTTACCATTACCCCGAATTGAAATAATTGTAGTTACGGATCCTGGAGTAGAGCTGGGCATGATCCAAACCAAACGATTTTGATCAATTTCGACACACTCAATTAATCGGATTGGATTGGGTTTTTTAAAAACCGATATGATTTGATTGGTTGACGGATTTGTAGATATAAAACCAACCCAAACTGAACCGAACGGATATATGTATATACATATAATATTTTATTAAATATACCATATGTCCTCATTTGCCTTTGCGACCAACAACATTCGTACAACTGTAGGATGACTCAAAATCAAGCAAAAATATCATTTAGGTATAATGATTTGACAACAATTATTATTCATAAAGCTGAAACTACGTCCTAATAGAAGGGGGGAAATCCCAAAAGGCATATGGGAAAAATCTCAAACTTACCATCCACTTCAATCCAAACCGACTTTAATTAGATTGGATTCCAATCTCAATTCGATTTGAATCGGATTGGAAATCCGCAAAACCCTCAAAACCGACCAAGGTCGGATCGGTTTGGGTTTTTCATAAATAGGTTCGTTTCGAACCGATGCACACCCCTATCATGGAGTATAAATTATGGAGTATCAATTGGATCAATAAGAATATAAATTTGGGGGTATTGTAGTCATTTGTTAGGAGTTGAACAAGTCAACAAGGGTTTAATGTAAAAAGTGCCTTTTTTAGGCTAGGTCTTAACTCAAACTGAACCATTTGTCAAGATTGGTGCTTAAAAGAATTTTTCTATAAAAGGGCTTTTCACCAAGTCCCCTTTTAAAATAGACAAATCGGTGTTGGGTCTTGTAAACAGATCGTATTTAACGATAAGGACAGACTAAGAGAATCTTTAACGTTAGGCCTTCTTGTTTGGAAAATATCGATTTTACCCTTACCTATAATTGTACGTACAATGAAATCACATACAAGATTAACAATTATGTATATATATATATATATATATATATATATATATA
This sequence comes from Chamaelirium japonicum, assembly GCA_947650365.1. NCBI lineage: Eukaryota > Viridiplantae > Streptophyta > Magnoliopsida > Liliales > Melanthiaceae > Chamaelirium > Chamaelirium japonicum. The sequence goes on from OX393552.1 coordinate 30,709,766, forward strand.
TATATATATATCGATAAAAAATCACATTTCATTATAGCAATGCAAAGGAAAACAATTTGCAATGATTGTTACTCTCTTGCTATAATAAAATCACTGTAGCAAAAATCTATCAAAAAAAAACTCACTTAAAAAAAAATATGCTACAATGAATTCACTGTAGCAAAGAGTAACAATTTGTAAAGTATTATAGCTAAAGAGTAACAATTGCATATTGTTACTCTTTGATGCAGTGAAGAATAACATATGTAATTTTATTATTATGGGCAGTTTTGTCATTTAAAGGGGAGAAAGGTCAACGAAGGGACTTGTTGTAAATGTATATTTTTCCGGAAAGGACATGCTATAAAACTATCATGTTGTTTGTCATTTTCACCAAACTGATCTCTTGTCAAGGTCCTAACACAAAAGTTCCTCTAAAAAATCATGACGAGCCTATCCGACCCAGGATTGGAATCTTGACAAATTTTAAAGTATGGCTGGGGGGATTGGTCCCTGTGCCGTGTTTCCAATAGGTTGTAGCTAACTACCATATATAAAAAGCGCGTTCTATATACACCTATCGATTTAAGCTTGACACCCAGGTTTTTTCAGCGAGTGTGTGTTTTGTGCCGACTAGGACAAAAAGGAACCAAAAGCTGACTAGACAAAAAGAAACTTGATCAGAGCCGTCGATCTCTCTTTCTCTTCCCATATCTCTCTCTCTGTCTCTCTCTTACCCCGATCTCTCTTTATCTCTCTCGATCTCTCTCTCTCTTCCCTCGATCTCTCTCTCCGTATCTCTCTTTCTCTCGCCGTCTCTTTCTCTCTCAATATCTCCTCTCTCTCAACTGAAACTGTAGTTCTCTGATTTTTTTTTCTTTTCAGTTTCAGCAGGCTCTTCTCCCCCTACATCGACTCTCTCTTTCAACGTCCCCCCAGCACCACCGAGGTTCCTCCCTCCCTCCCTCTCTCTCTCTCTCTCTCCAACTCCCTCCCCGGTTATCTCTCTCTCCCTGGTTTTGCCTCCCTCCCTCTCTCTCTCTCTCTCTCTCCCTAGTTCTCTCTCTCTCTCTCTCTCTTTTGTCAACTAATTGACTTCGTCATTTCAAAACTGAATTGAAGGGGGGCATATGTAGTTTTTTAACTATAGGGGTGTCAAGTGTTTTTAAGCTAAACTTCAGAGGGAAAGTGTAATTTACCTTTTTGTTAATTGCATATTCGTTGTTTTTTTTTAATAAATGTATTGTCATATCAATTATAGGAGCCCGTTAACACTTGATGGAGCCAATTATTGTTCTAATTCCCCCATCCCCCCCTCACGGTCTCATCATGTCATTTACAACTTTTTTTAATTATTTTTTTTATATAATAATGCAAGTTAGTAGGAAATCACCTATGAATTATTCACTCATAATCATCCCAAGCATTATTGTTCCATTGATTTTACCCTTAGTACAACTCCGCATGTAACACTCACTATCTTTCTATACCAGTTTCTTTAAAATTTAATATATGCACTTCTTTTGATTACATATGTATGTATGTATGTATGGGGAGGGATACTCTTACTCATGGCCTCTTACTCATATAGTTACCTATGATCCGGGCCGTCCATTAGATCCCGACGTACGATTTGGATTAGATGGGGAGTTAAAGCAATTGTGTCCTCATTAAATGCTAACTTTTAATATGGGCTTTTAAAAGTGGTGTCCTCATTAAATGGTGTCCTCATTAGATCCCGACGTACGATTCGGATTAGATGGAGAGAGAGAGAGAGAGGCGTGCGGCGTAGCACCGCAGTCGCCTGATGCACCGCTGAGGTACGTGCAATGCACGCAGTGGTGCATCAAGCGGCTGCGATGCGACACCGCACACCGCATTTTATCATTCCTCTCTCTCTCTCTCTCTCTCTCTATATATATATATATATATATATATATATATATATATATATATATATATATATATATATATATATATATATATATATATATATATATATATATATATATATATATATATATATATATATATATATATATATATATATATATATATATATACACATAGAGAGAGAGAGGGAGAATGGGATATAGGCTGGTAGCTCATTTCTTGGTTTGGGCTGCCAGCTAACAGCCCTCCGATCCTCATCATCTGCCGTCCATTTTTTTTGTAAAAAAAATTGTTTTCTTAACAGCTGTACACCACTTTCTCTCTCTCTCTCTCGATCTCGAGCTCGAACACCAGCCCGACCACCTCCGGCCCCCCGGCACCTCCGGCTCGCTAGCGCCCCCCCTCCGGCCCCCCGGCACCTTGGTCTCCTGCTCCGGCGCTGGCAGATCGCACGCACCCCCACCTCCGTCTCCTGCTCCGGCGCCCCCCCACCGACCCTCCGGCACCCCCACCTCCGTCTCCTGCTCTGGCGCTAGGGATGGCAATTATCCGGGTTTACCGGGTTACCCGACCCGATTGGGACGGTTTTGGGATGCTCAAAAATGGGTTTGGGGTGGGTTTGGGATTTGAATTTAAAACCCGGTCAGGTTTGGGTCTGGTTCGGGTTTTACTCCAATCCGCCCCGACCCGACCCGGGTATATAACCTATCATATATTCATATATCTTAAATATTATTTGATATGTTGGTTCTCAAGATTACATAATAAGTTGACTTGTGCTTATAACTATGTGATCGTAATATAGGAGGAACATTTGCTCTGTACTTTTCTCTATGTAGAGCAACGGCTAGGTGGGCCAAAGAAGCTAAATATGTAGTTTTTTATGAAGCTGATCTGACCCGACCCGACCCGCAATGCATAAATGGGGCGAGGCGGGGCGGGCATGGGTTTCTCCAATATTAATTGGGACGGGTTTGGAAATTACCCTCAAAACCCGACGCGGGTTTGGGACGGGTATGGGCGGGATAAAATATTATGGGGCGGGTTCGGGATAGGGCCAACCCGTCCCAAACCCGACCCGTTGCCATCCCTATCTGGCGCGGCCGATCGCAGTGCTGCTGGCCGGCGCCGTCTCCTGCTCCGGCGCCCCCCTCCGACCGTGGATCGCACCTGGCCCGACCGGAGGGGGCTGCCGGTCGAGGGTCGGGGGGCTGTTGGTCGGAGGGCTACCGTCGAGGGTCGGGTCGGGGCTGCTGGTCGGGGTTGGCGGTCGGGGGCTGCTGGTCCGAGGGGGCTAGAGGTCGGAGCTGGAGCAGGAGACGTCGGGTTGGTGCTCGAGAACGAGAGAGAGAGAGAGGGTTGACAGTTGTAATCGATTTTTTTTTTTTTTAAATGGACGGTTCGTGATGGGGATCGGAGGGCTGTTAGCTGACAGCCCAAAGTTGCAAATGGGCTGTCAGCTCATACCCCGTATTCTCTCTCTCTCTCTCTATATATATATATATATATATTATATATATATATATATATATATATATATATATATATATATATATATATATATATATATATATATATATATATATATATATATATGGGTCAGGTTCAATGGACACTGTTTTTGCACTCAATTTTTTACACCGATTTTCAAAACATTAGATAGAGGTTTCAGAATTTCTTGATTTTTTGCGAGCATAATCACCTTATCTTAGATAGCACGTCCACAAAAAATCAGAACATTCTAAAGCCTCCAAGTACATCAAAACTAAAAGGTTTTATCGACCGTCCATTTTAATCGTTAGTTTGAAGAGCACATTTAATATGTCTAGAGGCTTTAGAATGTGCTGATTTTTTTTGGATGTGTTATCTAAGACAAGATGATTATGCTCACAAAAAATCAAGAAATTCTGAAACCTCTATCTAATGATTTGAAAATCGGTGTAAAAAATTAAGTGCAAAAACAGTGTCCATTGAACCTGACCCTATATATATATATATATATATATATATATATATATATATATATATATATATATATATATATATATATATATATATATATATATATATATATATATATATATATATATATATATATATATATATATATATATCATCCCAAACTATCTCCGTCCCTTTCTTCTGTCTTCCGACCTCCAGACTCTGCCATATCCTCTGTCATCGTTTGTCGATCCCATCTCCTATGTCGTCACCCAATTCTCCTCCTCCTCCTCCTAATCTCATGTTAATGTGGGAATGCACAGAGGGTCAACACAGCGCGCGCACGGAATCTGTGAAATTGGGGGATACAGTCTAATTGTAAAAAAATTGGGCGCCAAAGGTTAATTAAAGCTATAAGTTGAGGGGCAAGGTCTAAATAACCCATAAATAAAATTGCACCCAAAAAATAACCCAAAATAAATACTCCACTCATCAGCATCATCCCCATTTTTTAGGGTTTCTATCGCCGCCTGCTAGCACGCCGACCTCCAGAGAGGGAAGTGCTCTCTCTCTCTCTCTCTCTCTCTCTCTCTCTCTCTCTCCCTCCGTGAGTACCGAAGATGGGAGATCTCAACGATCCGTTCATGCGCAACAAGGATGCAGCCGTCCAGGCCCGCACGAAAGCTCAGAACCGTGCCAACGTCCTTCAGTTAAAGCTGGTGAGATGATCCTAACCCTAATTGATCCAGAGACCCTCCCTTTATGATTCCACATACTGGGTTACCATCCATTCGTTGTTCATGGATTTGATCCAACCCTAGTTTTGATCGATCTCCTTTTTTAAAATTTCCGTTCTGGATCGCTTTTATCTCTGAAATCGAAACTGGGTTTCTCTCATTCAATCGGTTCTCTCCCAATATCATTCCATTGGTGATCAGCTATTAGGGTTATGCTATGTATCCTGTAACCTCTATTGATAGGAAATTTGACAAACATTAAGTCACCAGGATATTGGAGAATCACTCAATAGTCTTGGTTTGTTGTTCCTCATGTTCTACTTTGTGGTCAGATTCTGTTTTTTTTAAATTTAAATAATAAGTATTTCTCAGTCAGGAAACATATTAATCAAATACTAATCAGTGTTTTAAAAAACTCGCCCCGGGTATGCCCGGGGCGCTCCCCGGGGTGGGGCGGTCCCAAAACGCCCGGGACGGATCAAGTTGGGGCTTTTTTCCTGTGGGGCTTACGCCCGAACCACTGGGGCGTACACCCCGAACGCCCGGGCACGCCTTTTACGCCCCAATGGCCTGGGTTTACGCCCCACTGGAGTTTGTCTGCATAGTTGAAAAAAATGATTTAGTTGCTACCGTGTGATCTTTTATATGCGTCTTACTCTCTTGGATGACGATTATGACATTCTTGGGAACTAAAGTTGTTTTAAATTGGTTATATATCATGTATAGAATGATAGAATTTATGGAATATAAACGTAGATAGTTTGAATTTAGGTTAGAAATTTAGAATTAGATCTTAAATGATCTTGAAAGACAATGATAAGTTCATTTTTATTATCGTTTTGTATATATTTGTGATTTATCAACCAATTTTGTAGGCTTAAATGCTTTGTTTGTTCATAATATTTTTTATTTTGTTTGTTTTTAATCTATTTTCACTATTTATATAATATTTTTTATTTCTATATATTTTTTAAATTAAAAAATAAAAAATTCGTGGGGTTTACGCCCCACGCTCTGGGGCTTACGCCCCGCCCCACATCAGGCAAAACGCCCCGCCTTACGCCCCCGCCTCTGAAAACACTGATACTAATAGAGTTGTGGAATTTTTTCTTGTATTCAATCAGATGTAATAGAAGTTATTTTTTAATTTTAACTGATTCTAGAGATCCTTCCGATCCTTAATTTTCCTTCGATACTGTCTATTAATTATTTTTGTGCGCTTTGGATGATCTTTTATTATGGGTAAATTACACTTTGCCCCCCTGAAGTTTAGCTAAAAAACACTTAACCCCCCTATAGTTAAATAGCTACATTTTACCCCCTGCAATTCAGTTTTGATCAGATAAAAATTACCAAACATTTCAAACTTTAGGGAGCGATTTGGAACAAAATAAACTAAAGGGGGGGCTAAGTGTTTTTGAGCTAAACTTTAGGGGGCAAAGTGTAATTTACCCTTTTATTATTTGTGTTGCATGTAAGGTTCTAATGTAGCAGTTATCTTCATTTTATTTTGTTTATGTTAAATACGTGATTCCGTTCTCTCTTTTAGCTTAGGACAAAAATCGAGCAGCTACAGTTTTTAATGGCTATGTGGTTTTGTTTCACACAGATTGGTCAGAGTCATCCAACCGGCCTTACGACCAACCTTTTGAAGCTATTTGAACCTCGACCTCCTTTGGAATATAAACCTCCTCCGGAGAAAAGGAAATGCCCGCCGTATACTGGTATGTACCACGTTGGAACGCAGAATTCACCTTTTTTTGCTGGAAGTAAAGAAGATCATAATTGATTTTGGTTATGACTTTCTATGAAGGGATGGCACAATACACGAGTTTTTTTGCCGAACCAGGGCAACCTGAATATGCTCCACCCGTCCAAAAGGGAGAAACTCGGGTAATAATTATTTGCTTCCAATATTATTTGTGATATTTGCTTCATTATAGTTTGAAACTGTCCATTGCAGAAATTTGAACTTTTACTGCTCATAATGGTGTTAGTCTGCTATTTGTGGATTCTTATTCTTTATGTTCTTACTGGTATTTTAATTTTTAAGCTTGAAATTCAGAAATCATATTGCTCTATGATTTAAGCCTGCTGTACTGGGGATATTTTGGACTTTATATATTCTTAAACTCTCTGGTCGCGATGAAAATTTTATTTTTTAGAGAAGGTGGCGTAAGTTTTTTCTGCTCACGTTTTTCTGTCTTTTCATTTCCTCTCTCATTGTCTTGTTTCAGTCCCAAAAATTAGTCGATATGATTTGCTCAGTTAGATCATTTCTATATGCTTGGTTTGTTAGATTTTACAATTCCATATCCTGAGTTTATAGATAGTGTATGGTAAGAGAAATGCAAAATGATGTTGGAGATGTCTTTATTTTGGGTACCATGACAAATCTGCCTCAAAGTGCTATGCAGCTATGTTTTGTGCTACACCATTCATGCCACCTTTTCTTTCAGGCATGCGTTCTCTGATACAGAAACATGCCATAGACTCCAATTTTCAGTTGAGTAAAATCCCAAGTATGGAATCTAGATAGTTTGGAGAATGGGTGGAGATGGTCTTATCCTTTGGGTATGTAGTGCCTTTAGCAAACACTGTTTCGGCTGCCATCTTGCAGGCCATTCTTGGGTAGGTTACCGTTATCATGTATGCCACTATGTAGTACACTGGGGTGACACTAAAATCAAATAGGAAGACGTCAATTAAATGAGTGGAAGTACTGATGTTCTTTGAACAACCGATTCTTCCCTTATAATTTAAAAAAGAATTACATGCTTACTGACTAATGGAGCTGGCTACCGTTATGCATTCTGTTGCTGACTAGATTATCCTTTTGACATATGCAGCAATGTATTGCAATGGGTGACACTAAACAATCAGTTAGCAATACCTCAACTCCATGAGGGAAAATACTGCCTTTCACGTCCTGTATGGCTGGCCTTATTAAATATTAAGAGGAACCGTCCCCTACTTTGTTGGAGTTGGCTACAGAAGTAGGAGGGGGTTTTTCATACGAGAGAAGAAAAGAGAAGAGGTTGTTTGTTCCTAAAGCTTGTTTCCACCCTTTCTTTCTAGGACGTAGTTGACAAACACGGAAAATAACTACCAAGTCTTTCTCGTGTATACTCTATTTGCACGTCAGGCTTAGTAAGAGGCTGATGGGTGCGGGGGAAAAGGGTGGTGGTGGTGGGGCAGCTATATGCAGTGGAAAAGGACAAATGGTAAATAAATTTTGTAATGATAAAATGAAAGAGAAGGGGGGGGGGGGTTATTAATTGTTTAGAGGCCAACCTACCTTATGTTTTGAGGATTGACCTCTTTTTTCAGCTTTTGCATAACAAACTCAAATTAGGCCCCATTTATTTTTTATCTTTTTCCCTGAAAACCAATGGATTGGTCGGCCTACCTTTTGTTTTTAAATTTGCAAACCTATTGGAGCACAATGTACGATGGGTGGTGGTTGACACTTGACACCCTACTCTCATAGAAGAGGTCCTTGGTTCGAGTCTCTAATTGGGAGACCCGGACTTGAATTGCAGTTGGTAGGAGTAGGAGATGTAATAATGAACCAGAAAAAATGCATGAGCCAATCAAATTCATAATTTACATCCTTCAGCATGTTCAATGTTGTTTAAGATGCAATGTTATCAAAACCTCATGTTGCGTGATTTGACATCTATATCACCTATGCAATTTTGTTTATATAAATTATTTTTTTAAAGAAATATACAAAAAAATTTGTGAACATGGTGAGATAATGTGAGACATCTAAGAGTAGATAACCTGGGGCGTACACGATCTCATATTCCTTAAACAATGTTGAATGTTACCACCTATGCCCCTACATAGTCACATTGCATATCCGCAATGGGGTTGCAGAAGTGGTCATTTTTTACCACAATGTTAAGATGTATGGATACCAAGGGTTTTAATGTCGATTTCGGTCTGTTAAAAAAGAGAAATTTGTTGGATTCTGGTCAAATATCGGTGAAAATTTTGCATTTTTACTTAAATATTTAGGTGAAATTTGTTGGATTTCGATTAAATTTTTGTTGATTTTGTACATATCAATCAAATAATGGTATTTTATGAAAAAAGCTATGGATAGAGCCAAAAGATAAAAATTTCATTGGAAAATATGGAATTTTTTATTGAAAAAGATAACATTTTTGGGTGAAATTGTTTAGGGAAAAAAACGGTTTCAGATTTCGATCAAATGTCGATCATTTGGTCGATATTTCGTGATGTTGAACTAATTTGGCACCATAAATTTTTTGGACAATATGTACGCCGACTCGTAAAAAAAAACGACTTTCATTTCATGGGAAGTTTGTCGACATTTAATTCTATAATAGACACAATTAATTGCTTTGATGTTCACAAAATAGATGGTGGGCATAGACTTTGCTAACAAATGCATTGCGGTTTGTAAATCAAGAATTAACACCATTGACTATGATGTGCACATTCAAAGGTCACAAAATGGAATCGATATAGATCCTAGGTAGCAAATGCATTACGGTCATCAATAATTGACAATTTAACACCATTATGATAGATGCATACATTGTGTTAGAGCCACGTTGTCTCCCTCGCGATGTCCCATTTGGTCGTGCAAGCTCGTATCTGAATGCAATCCGAGCCAAGCAATCGACTTGTGGTGCTAGGGTTCTATTAGTAGATCATGTTCATAGGTTTTAAAAATTTGTTTAAGGTAAGGTCATCTTGGACCTTTAAGGGCTTGTTTGGTTGCTGTGTTTTTGGCATGTGTTTTTGAAGACACGTGCAAACATATTAGAATTGTTTGGTTAATGGGTTGCGACTTGTGCAAACAAATGTTCATTATACTAAATTTTTACAACTTTTGTATATAAAGGTGTACAAATATAGTTTCACCTAAACACATGAAACTTCAATTGCACATGACACATGTGTAAACAGATGCACATACAACATTTGCACAGCAACCAAACAAGCCCTAAAGCTTGAGTATGCTCAGGATAAATGATGTCAACATTGGTGGAAAAATTCTTGGGGGTCCAAGCTTCTTTTTTTATTTTTTTTGTTGGACTCAAATGAGGTGCCCTTGTGAGGGCGAGGTTCACGTCATGGACCTATGGGTTTTTTTTTCTTCTTTAGGTTTGATGTATTGAAAGATATGTTGGATGTATGGGAGGGCAATCACTGGATTTTCGGCGGAGGAATGCTTGTCTTCAAGCCTTAAACGTTTCTTTCATACATTAGAAGAATAGATTGACGTGACACCCATATAGATTTATCTGGTGGGCCTTCCTTTAGACTCTTGGGGTGAAGGACTATTTCTAGATAGAGTCGTTGGTGCTAGCAAACCTATTCGAGTAGATTCAAAATCCTTGGAGGGGAATCATGGCATATATGCAAGGGTTTTGTGTTGAATTGGACTTTGCTCTGAGCCCTCTTCCAGGGGTGAAGTGGGTATGGAGGATTATGTGCTCTCCTTTTACAACGTCTACCTATGATAACATATCCCAAGTTTGCTTCAGCTGCAGCCGGGTAGGCAACTCTCTTGTGTCTTGTCAGGTGGTGAAGGCTTGTGATTCTATTGCGTTAGAGACATCAAACATCGTTACAGTACCATTACAACTATTCTTAGTGGAAGGACAAGAGATGTATGGACTATGCTATCAAAATCGGGACAAGTCCCCAGGCGGTATTTTGTCGACCGGTTAATCCAGATTCCTTCATAGCTGGGCGGAACCCCAACTAGACCTGACTAGGCCCAACTAGCGATTGGGACTAGTCAATATTTTTTTTACAAGGTACACATTCAGTCTTGAGTCTCTGCAAGTATTTTTTTTTGCAAGGAGTCTACAAACGGATTTTTTTGCATTGCCTCGAAGCCTTGAGTCGCAACTATGCCTCTTCCCTATAATTATCTGTTGAAGATTTGAAAATATGAGATAAAGACATAAACAAATAATTATTGTTTATTTGTTGATATCCATATAACCCTATAATCAAAATTAGGGTTGTTCAGAGATTAAACACCAGCAAATAAATATTGTGATGAATTCTTAGTTTTGAGTCTTCTAACATGGGCATGAAGCCAATACAACTATGTTCTGATACTTATGTATTTATATCCATACTGTGAATTGTGATGGTATGCATTGTTATTCACCGGCAATATCATATACGTATTGACATTTATGTTACTTCATATATCATATATGTTTAGGGAGGGGAAGAGGGATTAGAATAAGTTTTGGCCGACTAGTCTCGAATTATTCCCGACTAGTTGGGCCACCTTTGATTGCATAGTGTATGAGCCATCGATGCAAGTTTAGAAGCCATCTTGATGGATCAGATGAGTACCTACCTCGACAATGCAGGAGGTTCAGGCAAACATTGGTACGACAGGCTATACATCGCATCCTACTGAATCTAGTAACGACGACAAGGTAGGGGTTGGTATGACTGGTAGTATTGGGCCTTAAAATTGGAGTAGCCTTCCACCGAAAATGACGATTGTTCCTTTTAACTCACGCCAAACACATGTACGGATGGTGGAGAATCAATCTAATCCATCTATGAACCCTAGCCAGACACGGGGCTTAGGCGAGATGAACCATAAACCTGGTTGTCCAGCCATGGTTTGAAATTTTGATTGAAATTGCAAAATTTCACTAAAATAATTCGGTTTCAGATGCCAATGGATGAAAGAGGGTTCAAAACCTAGACCCTCTCCGATTTCGGTGAAGTTTTGGGATTTCAGGGGCATTTCAATCATTTCATCAAAATTTTGATCGAAACAATGGGGCCCCATCGAAATCACTTGATGTCCCTCAGTTTTGTTGTCCACTTCGTTGAAGTTTCGTCATTTCGTAATCAATTCGTTGACATTCCAATTGAAACAGTGGGTGACCACCAAATGTGTTGCCTCAATTTTAATATCTTTTCTGAAGCAGTGGTTGACAACACGGGTTCTCCTTGGATGCAAAGAAGCAGAAGTCACAGTGTGCATATTGTGACAAATAGATCAAAAGTGGAGGTGTTTCACTGCTGAAGCAATACTTTGCTAACTACTTCCCCGGTGTGGCACTATGCTTGAAGTCCCCAACTGAGGTTAAAATAGCCATGCACATTTTACTAAGGAGCGGGGAATACGAGGTGTTCAGATCACACACCCAGACCACCGAAGAAGGGTCTGATCCAGAACCCATTTAATAGGGGTCGTTTAGAACCAGATGATATTGAGTACCTTTTAGATATCAAAATAGAAGAAGAAATGTCTCATTATCGACAAACGGTTTTAGATTCGAGACGGACCTAGCGGGACCGAGCTGAGAGAGATTGGACCAACGCAGTTGGGACCCAACGACAGTGACGATGAATCTGGTCCGTCAGCTGGAGGTTATAGTGGTGCTGGTGCGTCAAGGGCCAATGATGTGTTCAGTTGGACTAGCGAAGAAGAGTTGATTTGAACGAGTGAAGATAAGTGATTTTGTCTTCTTTGTGACGTATACAATATAAATTTATGTAAATAATTAAGTTTTGGTGTGTGTTTTCTTCAAACAATTCAAATAAATATGTATGCACAACTATAAAAGACTGAAATTTAAAAAATGTAAAAAAACCCCCAGCAAAATACCCCTTCTTGGACCATTTCGAAAATTTTCCACCACTTCGGTTGAAATTACAAAATTTCAGTTTCGACCTAGATCAAAACATACACGAAATTGAAGTTTATAATATTGGCCGAAGGATTCGAACAGATCCGATTCTCGTCTTCTCGAGTTGACCTTGTCAACAAGAGGAGAACAAAACCCCAGTCGCCAAACAAGACGACGGCACCGACGACTGTGGAGGTTGTTGACAATGGTGAAGATGTGTCCAGCGATGAGGTTACCACAAATGTTGTACCATGATGAGGATGAAATCGACGATGGATATGGATATGATGACTGTCGTTGATTGATGAGGACATCGACTAATGAGGATGACTAATGGCGATGTTGTGTTGGAGATTCGAGAAGCAATGATATGCTTCCGAACCTCAGATGTTGTAGATGCCGGAGCCTCCTCGATATACCCTCCATCGGACTGAGATGCCTCAATAGCAGCTGCCTTTACCGAAGAATCTTAAGTTTTGTCGGAGATGTCTTGATGGATTGAAGAGAGCTCAAGTGGGAAGGAGGAAATTTGGAATCATAGGCCCCGATACCATGTTAGACCTAAAAGGGAAAGAGAGAAGGATTTGGGAGTAAAGAGAATCACTTTACTCATTGGGGCAATGACCCTGTATATGACTATGCAAAAGATGGGGTCACCAAGGGTGAGCATATCCCAAAAGGCTAATAAACCTATACAATGACCAAGAGTATATATACACACTCTAAAAGTCTCACCACAATTACAAATTCATAAAACAAATCTAACCATTTAAATTTTTTAACCAGAGAAACCCATTTTATGACATTCGATGCATGGGTAAGATTAGGAAACACCAAAATATTTGTTTTTGGGTTAGGCATTGTAGATGCTATAGGTCACATTTATTGATATGAATTCTTAATAAAAAAAACATTTACCTTTTTATTAGAAGTATATGGTTTAGATTGTTCGAAATTTAAAATATTTTGCATTGGTGGGAGGGAGGGAGGAGGCTGCTATACTGCCCATACATTGCAGTGCCTCAGCTGCTGTGCATGCCTTCCACCATAGTCAGGTGCAGTGTTCAAAAACTTGAAACTTGGACTTGACTCGAAAGCCAGCCGAGTCTAGTAAACTTGGTCCAACTCGGACAAGTTTATCCCAACTATGTCCGACTCTGATGCGTTTATTGACTCGAAATCAATCTGAGTCGAGTCGACTCGGTCCAACTCGATCGAGTTTTCCCTAGTTCTAAAATAGTGGTCAGGTGAGGTGCCCTTGTCTTGGGTGCACTGTGATTAGGATCCTTGAACCTGCATGGATGTAGGTTTAGAGAGTATTAAATCAGAAATTTTCTTTGCTTACCTGAATTTGGTTTTTAATGTTGTCCCCACTCCCCAGTATGTATGGGGTGAACTATCCAATGACCCAATGAAAATCTTATCGATAAGTGATAGTCTGACTGCATCATCATCACCACCGTTATCCAAGCCTTATCCCATCAAGTAATGGATCGATTATACGCTGGTGACTATTGGAGTACACTGACATAGTGACATCTAGAAAAAAAAAGGTGATGAATGATGAAGGTGCCTATGCCTGCATAAGTTGGATCCACACTTTGGTTCACTACTATATTTGTTTAATTGATTCTGGGACCTCTCTAATACCTATTTTCTAGAAATTCCAGCTTATTCATTTATGTGGGTGCAGGCACAGAAAAAGGCTAGGATCCAAAAGGCTCGACTGGAAAAGGGCGTGATAAAAGCTGCTGAAGAGTTGCAAAAATGTAAAGCTATTTTCTGCAAGAGGTTTTTGTATTGATGCTTGCTGTGTCTTTCTTTTATCATTGTTATCTCATCTATCTTCTTGCAGATGATCCATCTAAAGACCCTAACATATCTGGTGATCCATACAAGACGCTGTTTGTTGCGAGGCTTGTGAGTTATAACTGTTTTATTATTATCTCCATTATCTTTTATTGACCTTTGTTTCACTGGACATATGATTATCATTGTTTTCCATCCCTGTTCAGAATTATGAGACAACTGAGCACAGGATCAAAAGGGAGTTTGAAGCTTATGGTCCAATCAAACGGGTAAGTATATTATATCATTCTCGTCAGGGGCTCAAGTTATTTCCCCCGACTTGGGTAAGGATTCTACATTAAATGATAAAAAAGGGAGGTCTCCGTCCACACAACACTTGGTAGTTTTGCCCATCCTGAAATCCTTTTTTATCTTGTGTTTCCATGAATTTACCCATGTAGGCATTCTTTCGGATATAAATTCTATTTTTAATAAATCAGGAGAAAGAAATTGATTCATGAAATCGGTACTCTTGCATAACTGATGTTTGTAAAAAAGAAAACACCAAGTGTGGTTGTATTTTCCGTCTAACTTAAAGTATTACATGGTAGGAGAAGTGATTGAAATGACTCTTACCCTTTGTATGTCCAATCTTATCGATGTGGATATTGTATGAATTATGCTCTTTTTTTTATATATATTTCTGGTTCGATGGGTTAAGCTCTTTCCTCCATTAGTCCAACTAGCAATGCATATATTTTCTGCACATTCAAGTGCAAAATTGATGTAATCCTTAGGAAAATGGCTTTACCTGTGAGTCTTCAGCCTTTTAATCATGAGAAATAATTCAGTGCATTTTCAATTAGCAACTCTTAATTTTTCAGTTCATTGCAATTCCATAGAATGTAGAATTTAAAACTCTGCTCTGACTGCCAGAAATGAACTGAAAATTAGGAGTTGTGTGTTGGAGTGTCTGTTTGCAGATTATGCCTACCATTATATTGGGGGTTGTGAGTTGGATTGTCTGTTTGGAGATTAGTTCTACCATTTCTCTCTTTTTTTTTTGAAGTACAACTTTGAACATTACTCGTTTTTTAAATTGCCAGTGTTTGATGGTGTGATTTTCTTGCATTTGTGAATACCCTTTGGTGTGTTCCTTCTTCTAAGTTGGTTGACTCATTGAAAATCATTCAAGCATTCAGAACTCTATTGACCGATAGAGTAGCAGGTAGTTCACGATAGAATAGCAGTATGGGTTGCATCTAGCCTCGTTGTTAATGGAATAGCAATCATTTAGGGATCCAGATGATTATGGCTGGGGTGAACATAGTGGAAGCAGGTAATCTCACCAGATGCTGCTGATTTTCTTGATCATTCCTTCTCTATTTTGATTTCGGTAGAGCCCTTTTGCAAATCTAGATGAAATCCTAGTTTTCAGTTTGGCATTTGGTGTTCTATAATGAGTAAAATTTTGGTAAGATGGGCTATCTGTTTCTTCGCTGAGATTGTGTAATGGACTCTACATTATCCCCTTTGTGACAATGAGATTGCAATTGGAGTGCTTCAACCTATATGGCGTCGTAAAGGTGAGCATGATAGGAATTCATGCTGCTCTCCTGTCTCCAAGTTATATAGGGTGAGAACATTCTCTGTCCTCAGATTTCCCGGCCTTCTTCCTCAGATTTCCCGGTGCTGTATAAATACATCTCAGGAGTATCAACAGGTTCCCCCCCATTATTTGAGTATAATAATGTTTCACTTCTACTGATACTAAAAATTTTATGTTTTGGTTTCAAAGGCCAACTGAAAATCTTTCCGCGATTCAGAAGATGTCGGGGTATTTTCTCCATTTTTAGTTTTGCTCAGTTCGCTGTTCTCTCTCTTAAATTTCCCTGGTAAGGGGGTGGTAAATTTATTTTACATCTGGTAATTGGCCACACACATCGGTTTTTCTGCCAACTGCGCGATTCAGAAGATGTCAGGGTATTTTCTCCATTTTTGTTTTGTTTAGTTTGCTATTTGTTCTGCTTAAATTCCCTGGTAAGGGGTGGTAAATTTATTTACATCTGGTAATCGGCCACACATCGGTTTTTCTGCCAACTGGATTGATATGGCGGTGACGCATATCGCGTGGCGAAGCTATGCACCTTTGGAAGGTGAGCACGGCTAGTGAGGCATGTTGCCTGTCTGTCGTGCCATTTAGGATATGAAATAAATATTTGAGAATAGCCTTATGATAATGAATAATGCTTCAATGCCCCACCTGTAGCAGGAATCTCCTGCGACATGTGATGTGGCTGGATGTGATAGGGTGAATGCATATGGGTGCAAGGCTAAAAAACATAAAAAAAAATGTAAAATGATTATGTGGGTCCCACATGATAGCTTTTAAATATTTTTGAGAGCTGCTCCATATGCATGCAACCATTCACATGCTGCCATGTCACCTGTGGCATGAGGTTCTTGCCACAGGTGGGGCAGCTAAGTATTGTTCTATGATAATTCCATCTTGTGTTTTTTGTTTCATTGTTTTGTTCCAAATTTCTTGACAATCATCTCTTCCGAGTCTCAGGTGCGGCTGATTACTGACAAGGAGACGAATAAACCAAGAGGATATGGCTTTATTGAGTACATGCATACACGAGACATGAAAAGTACTTTTCTCTCTTAAATATGATATTGTCTGAACTGCTCTTTTTCTATATGCTTATGACCTCGTCATGCAGCTGCATACAAGCAAGCCGATGGGAGGAAGCTGGATAATAGGAGAGTGCTTGTGGATGTCGAGCGAGGTAGAACTGTCCCTAATTGGCGACCTCGGAGGCTGGGTGGTGGGTTAGGATCAACCAGGGTTGGAGGTGAAGAAGTTAATCAGAAGCATTCTGGCAGGTAACCGAGTCGTTTCTTTTCATTTCTTGGCTCACGAATTTCACAACCAAGGAATTGATTCTGGCCTAAAAGGCTAAAACCTAATCTGCAACTCTCAGATATTGTTTGACCTGCTTATTCATTTTAGAAAGTTGGGCTCTTTCCCCCAATAATCTTAATATTGTAAATATCCGGGAGTTGGACTGCTCTCCACTTAGTGATGATTCGCTGGTTGTGGGGAGCCGTCCGATGCACTTACCCCAGAGATATGCCTGGTTAGATTTTGTTCTCCATTTTGGGGCGTGTGTATCGGACTGCTCCCCACAACTAGCGAACCTTCGTTAAGTGGAGTGTAGTCCAACTACCGATATCCGATGGTTTGTTTATCAGGCTGTCCTCAACCTACTCGTTCAATTTTTCATCTGGGAAACTTAGGTGCTCTTTTTAGTAAATTATGATGTGTTTACTCTTTTATGTTCCTCCTTTTTTAACATGGATGTTTAACCCAACCAGGGAGCAGCAGCAGCAAATTGCATCAGGAGGACCCCCTAGATCTGAGGAGCCAAGGGTGCGGGATGACCGACCCCGTGACCAGTAAACTTATCCCCCTTTTTCTTCCAGTCAACTTGAAAATGAATTTCTTAACATTGAGAATGTTATCATTTTAGATTTCGCTCTGAGCTAGATAAATGCCTGCTAGATTGTTTTTTTCCTACTCGTATTTATAAGCTGCTATACATGCTACAGGGAAAGGGAGAAATCTCGAGAAAGGATAAGGGATAGAGAACGGGAGAGGGAGAAGTCTCATGATCGTCCCCATGACAGGATACGCGATCGAGATCCTCCGAGAGAAGACAGCCGCCTCCCTCACCCGAGAGACCGTGATAGGTACAGGGACAAGGACAGGGAGAGAGACCGTGGGCGCGATCAGGACCGGGTTCGCAGCAGAGACGAGAGGGACCGTGGTCGTGACTATGATCGTGACCGTCCCCGGGAACGGGAACGGGGGCGGGAGCGTGAGAGAGACTACGATCGTCCTAGCCACGAAAAAGACCGCGGATATCCTCGCGGGAGGGATGTTGAGTATGACCACCTTGAGCCGGCACGTGACAGAGAGCCCGCCTCAAGAGAAAGGGATGTTGGGCATGGTGGATATGATGATGGTGGGGAGGAGTGGTATAATGAGCCCCTCATCAAGCATCGGCGCGAGCGAGATTACGATCACTACGAGAAGCCGCGAAGCCAGGAGCGCTATGACCGTCTCCAGACCCATGACCTTGATGAGCCCGAGCGTGGTGCCGAGCGGTTAAAGCAGCACGATCCCGGCTATTATGACCGAGAGCCTTACGATAAGTTGCACCATGACGTCGGCCTTCAGGATCCTGAGCCACGTGAGGAAGGGGAGGCCGTCGAAGAGCACGACTATGCTTACCAGCGTTCGGAGAGATCCCTCTCCCGTGAGTACAAAGGCTGAGGCTCACGGTATGTTAGCACACTGTCTTGCTATCTATATAGCCTGCAATCCAAGCGAGCGAACTTTTTATTGCTTTCGAAGTCTAATGCATTGAGTTTATGCTGCATTTTGTTGTTCAGTCTTTTGGGATTCTACTGTACTGAAGCTGCTGGTCATGGGATAGGGTATTACCCAGCTGATTACCTGTTTGGCTGAGAGCTGTAGGTACTGTACTGTCAGTTGTGGCTGTATCTGGAGTCTGTTCCGACTGCATCTTTGTTGAGAAACAGAGAGGTTGGATCTCCTGCTGCTGCTGTTTGAATTGATTGGCCAATTAGAGACTTTTGGCTTATGAGTTGGTGTGTGTAGCTTGGTTGTTTCCTTTCTGAATTATAATGATTTATGAAACAGTAAATACTAAGAAGTGAGGGGCAACAAGGGTTTTCCTCTATTAGCTGTGTCCAAGTCTTGGTGGTGTTTGTGCTATGTTTGTGTTTGTGGAGCACAGATCAGATCAGGTTTATCCAAATCTGATCCGTCAAGTAAACTGACTATCAGATTCCGACCGTGATCGTACTATCAGAATATGATTGCTATTGTATCGCTGTACTGAAAAAACCCAATCGATATCTGTCAACTACGGAGCATATTCTGTATCTGGATCCGGATCCAGATCCGAAATCTAAATGAATCTGTAGAAGGGCAGTGGATTTCAGACTCGGGACTCGGAAGTGCTAGGATAAAGGTTTGTCTTGATTGGGGGATCATGATGTTTTTTTTTTTGGCAAATTAAGTATAGGTCCTTAGCTATTCTGCAATATTAGCCGCAGGATGTCATAATTTGCTATATTAGCTAAGATCCCTACTAGTATACATTTGTCTTCATAAAGAATATATATTTGTTTTAGAAAGAGTATACATTCGTCTTCATAAAGGGTGTATATTTGTCGGGAGGGACTTGAGCTATATTTAGAAATTAACGTGTCCTGCAACTAAGTCATTTCGCAAAAAGAACTTATTCAAACTTCTATACACCCACACCCCACACATGAGGGAGAAGGCTTCATTTGAATTCTCTCCCTCTCTCTTCATATCATGATCGACAATTAAATCTATCCCGTGTCTTTTTGTTCTAGTCATTTTGTGAACTGCCGTAGCATATTATATAGACTAGTGCATTTCCGTGCCTGTCGGCACTGCTGCAGGCTGCCTTCGGTAGCAACACAACTGTCGGCAAAAAAGCGGACCACCTTCGATGGCAGAACACCCCCAGGGCATTACTAACCCCACCCACGTCGCATTCTGCGACAACGCACCTTATCACCTTCGATAACAAAAAAACTTTCGGCGGCAACACCTGCCCGCCTTGACGGACCGACAACCACTAAGACTCGATAAGATCCGTTTAAATAGTTATTCTTTATTTTTTTTTTCGTTGCAACTGACCATCATGGGTGTCTTGATCGCAGCCATCCGTTGAACCTATCGCAAACTGTAATTGGATGCTGGGTAAACCCAACCCGACCAACCCATTGATTTTTAAACGGGTCTTAAACAGGTCGGAGATAAAAACCGGACCCGACCCATTTACTAAACCGGTTAGTCGTGCCGATCCGTTTGCGACCCGAACCCATTTGACCCAGTCCCGCTAATTTTGTGTCGGGTCGTGTGTTGGGTCTGCCGTGTCGGGTTCAAAATTACCATTAAAATTTAGATTTTTTCTTTGTAAACTGCTCTATATCCCGACCAAACATTCCAAGCAACAATAGAGAAATTTATTTTGGCAGGAGGCTACCCAAGGACGTGCTTGGTGATGTTGGAGGCCCCATTAGGGTGTTCATGAAAATTCATGATTAACACTTTGAACCCATTCAATGGCCCAAGGCTAAAGCTGATGTAAGGAAGATATTGATGATAAATACAATAAAAAAAAGAGTAGAGAAAAATAGACGCTTAGATATACCATTTTATCATAAGAGGTGAAAACCCCATCACAATAAATGGTATGCTGAAACATCCTCCACATTCTTCAAGTACCAAAGGTGGCTGTAGTGGTTGGTTGCCTGTGGAGTACCAAACATAATTTTTTTTTAAAAAAAATCAACAAATAACTTGAATTAAGAAACTAAAAAGGATTTAAAAAGAACAAATCGAAGAAATCAAACGAATCAAAGAAAAAAAAAATTACCAAATTTCTTGTCAAAATCTAGGCAAGAATCGGTCAAAGCCTCCTACATGGGATAAAAAACGACCGTGAGATGAATATAGCCGTTGGGGAGGATGGGGCGAGCGTGTGCATGTCGGCTTGGGGACCTGGGAGAAGAAGATCATGAGGGAGGGAGAGATAGAGAAGTGGGATGAGAAATTAAAAAAAAACTTTTTTGCTCTGAATGAGGTTTTCCTTTTGAAATCATGATTATATGGTAAAACTTTTAAAATCAAAAGCTTTCTTTTGGTAACACTTTCCTTTTGAAATTGGGATAAAAAATGGAAACATTTGTTGTGATGACATCTTTTCTTTGATGAGGACGATGGATTTCTAACGGTTGTCCATTTTTGCCTAGCCCATTTTTGAAAAAGAGGAAGAGGGGTGCTTTAATATTTTGGTCTAGTGAGCTTCTTTTTTGTCTAGTCAACTTGTCCTAGTCAGCTTTTGATTCCATTTTGTCTAGTCAGCAGAAAACCAATGTGCCACGTTATATAGAAGATTGTTTGTGCATGTTATATAGATTGTTTAACATAAGCACGATTCGAGATTGTTTGCCGAAAGCAAATTTGACAAGGATGGTTAAAGCTAAACAAATATACTGTTACACCATCTATTGCTAATGCAATTATGCAATCCCATCAATATCGCCAACGTTGATGTGGTCACACTTGAAATACAAATGAAATCAGGCCTAACACAATCTTAAATCATTCTACAGAAAGAATTAGCGACTTCAGAAGATATATCAACATTCCTTGTAAATATCATCTAGTAATTTGTGGGGTATTGTTTAACTAGTGCATGCCCGTGCCTGTCGGCACTGCAGCGGGCCGCCTTTGGCGGCAACACACCTATCAGCAATGCAGCGGACCGCCTTCGGCGGCAAAACACCCCCCGGGCATCACCACCCCCACCGTCGTATGCGACGACAACACACTTGACCGCCTTCGGCATGCCCGTGCCTGTCGGCACTGCAGCGGGCCGCCTTCGGCGGCAACACACCTGCCAACAATGCAACGGGCCGCCTTCGGCGGCAACACCCCCCGATTGGTACGAAGCGAGCAACCACCGCCCCACCCCCCCCAACCCCCGAACCCAAATCTTTTGCCCATTTATCTGCCCCATTGTCTACCCCCCAAGTCATAGTCGTCCGTAGCACCGCACTCAGTCCAAACCGGCAGGCAAAGAAATAGCTTTATCGTTGGTCAAGGATGGCATGCACGTGCCTGTCGGCACTGCAGCGGGCAGCCTTCAACGATAATACACCTGTCGGGCCGTCTTCGGCGGCAAGACACCCCACGATTGGCACGAAGCGGGCAACCACCACCTCACCCCCTCAACCCCCGAACCCAAATCTTCTACACCATTTATTTGTACCCCAAGTCACAGTTGTCCGTTGCACCCATACCCGACCCGTGCATCGCACTCAGTCCGAACGTACCGGCAGGAATAGAAACAGATGTGATTGACCCTCCAATGATCTACCCAGCATCCGATCATAGTGTGTGATGGGTTCAATAGACACCTGTGAAACATTTGATAATATTTTGTGAGCAGCATCGACATTGCAGCATCCGTCTCTCTGGTTGCACCGCCGACAACTCTACCACATTGAGATTGCCCGATCGGTGCATCGAACTTAAGCCCAAACCGACATGCAAAGGGACAACTGCATTGAGGTGCAAAGCAAGCCAATAATGTACTCAGACAACCCTTTGCATGCCAATTTGGGCCGACTACGATTCATCATGTGTTTGTATCGATTATTTGCATCATATTGTATTAAAATCGATCATTTAGATTGGTGATCAAGTTTATTTCTGGTAATAATAATAACCTCAAGTGACTAAAATGTCAATTTGGGGTTCATTATTGTTATTTTATTTGTCTTTTAAATTATGATACCAAGAATACATTTAAGACACCTTATCAAAGAGTCCGCCAAGGGACTACTTTTGTATATTTTGTAGAGTATTCTAAAGCACAAAATAAAATTACATGTTCCATGCTATGATTATTTCCTACACAGTCAAATTTGGAGCCAAATAGTATCCATATATAGAAGAATTTTTAAATATTTTCAACGAAAACTCGAAGGAATCTCTATATACATGTGATCTCTGTGAGAGAAGTTTCCCCCCACGCAACCTCTGCCCGAGTTGTCACGGGCTGCATCCTTGGCAAATCCAGTGGCCCAAGTAGCTTCATCATTCACTAATTGCTCTGCCTCTACAGATGTACCCAAAAAAATAATAATCTAATTAATCTTTTTAAATTGGAACCATGAAAAAAAGCCTAAAATTTTTAAACCCAAATAAAACATCACACATGGAAAACATGCCGGCCCGACTGGAATCATCTAGAGAGGTTGAAGAGGTGTAGCGTCGAAGAGGTGTGGTGACGGGATTTGGATCGGAAGCCCAAAGTCCATTATCCCAATTAACAAAATTCACACCTTCAGGCTATATACATCAGTATTTAGACGAAAAACAACTAATAGCAAGAAAAAATCTCTCTCTCTCTCTCTCTCTCTCTCTCTCTCTCTCTCTCTCTCTCTCTCTCTCCACTGTTATGTGAAGCTCATGGAAGAATTTTTATTGAAGGGGAACTGAGTGATTAGGGTTTTTACCTTGGTCGATAGGGGGATTTGTCGCTGCCAGAGCTAGGTTGAGGTCGATCATTGCTGGAGAAGAGAGGAGACCATTTAGCCATCATATGATTGAATTAAAAAAATATATATCAATGAACCAATTATCAATGAATTTTAAAAAAAAGAAAACAAAGAGATGGAATTCCCATATTCCCAAATCCCAATTCCACAGTCCGCTTCTGTTTTATTGCTGAATAAAAATTTTGAACAGAGGTGGAAATAAAGTTTGCTGAATAAAAATTCCCATAAAGTCAATTCAAAACCCATGCGAGATCTTGCAAATAGGAAACAGGGGATCTCAAAGTCAACTCAAAACCCATGTGAGATCTTGCAAATAGGAATTGAGAAGATGGGATCCAAATGCTAAACAGAGGTCGAAATAAAGTTTGCTGAAAAAAAAAATTCCAGATCTGATCAGCAGCCGGTGCAAGTTCCTGAAACAAAGAATCAAAAAAAACAAAAAAGAGAAACAGAGAATCGAAGTGGAGAGAGAGAGAGAGAGAGAGAGAGAGAGAGAGAGAGAGAGAGAAGCCAGAAAAAATACTTTAATCAGAGATGGAGGAATTGATTGCATTCGAATAGACAAAAAAAAAACAAAGACAAACAGAGAATTGAAGATGGCTGCTGCAGATCCTTCCCCCTTCCTCTTCTTCCTCGATGGCTACTGCAGATCCGGTGGAGAAGGAGCTCCTCGTGCAGATTCGGTGAAAAAAAAAAATCCCAAATCTGATCAGCAGCCGGTGGGAGTTCCTGAAACAAAGAATCAAAAAAACAAAAAAGAGAAACAGAGAATCGAAGTGGGAGAGAGAGAGAGAAGCCGAAGAGGAAGGTGGGGAGGTGGGCGTGGCCGGGGTCGCGGCGGACGGAGAGGAAGAAGGAGAGGGAGGAGGCGGCGACAGACTCCATGTCGCCGAGGTAGCAGCGGACGCCGTCGGAACGGCCGTGGCCGAGGAGGTCGGCGCAGAAGACGGCGTAGCCGCAGTTGGCGTAGGCGATGGCGATCTTCTGGAAGAGCCAGCCGGAGTCGGAGCGGTGGGGGAGCGCGATTTAGGGGTTTTCATCTGGGGAGAGGGAGCGGATTTAGGGGGTTCCATTTGGGGACGGAGAGAGAGAGAGAGAGAGAGAGAGAGAGAGAGAGAGAGAGAGAGAGAGAGAGAGAGAGAGAGAGAGAGAGAGAGAGAGAGATCAGGGCCAACGGACGGCTGTGCATGGGTGCGATGACCCGATTGAGAGAGGAAGAGGGCTGAGAGAGGGAGAAGGGCGGGAATTAGGGAAGCAGGAGCGGGATTTGGGGAGGGGCTTCTCTCTCTCTCTCTCTCTCTCTCTCTCTCTCTAAGATCGGACTGTGCGGGATTCAGAAAGCGGGAGCGGGATTTGGGGAGGGGATGGTGAGGACAGCTGTGATCAGGGCGTTTTATGCATCGGACGGCTTTGAGATTAGGAAGGGATGGAGATATGCGGACTCGGATCGATCGGGCTCTCTCTCTCAACGGTTGTGATCACAGGATTTTAAATTTGAATTTCGGATCAGCTCTAATTTTAATTAACGGGATTTAAAACTGAAGAGAGAGATCGACGGTTCTGATCAATTTTTTTTTTATCTAGTCAGCATTTGGTGCCATTTTGTCTAGTTAGCACGAAGCACCGTGCCCATGTTATATAGATTAAGTTATGCCACCTCCCCCCCCCCCCCCTCTCTCTCTCTCTCTCTCTCTCTCTCTCTCTTCTCTCTCTCTCTCTCTCTCTCCTCTCTCTCTCTCTCTCTCTCTCTCTCTCTCTCTCTCTCTCTCTCCTCTCTCTCTCTCTCTCAATGATGGTCGTGGCATCGACGGTGGTGGCGTTGAGCAGGGGTTACGGTGACAGCAAAGACTTACCAGGACCAATGAATTAAATTTTAAATTTCAGATGCATATCGTAGTCCTGGAAAAACTAAGACATTTTGATAAAATTTCACCAGTATTTTGTAACAAATGTACAAAG
Source organism: Chamaelirium japonicum (assembly GCA_947650365.1). Lineage (NCBI taxonomy): Eukaryota > Viridiplantae > Streptophyta > Magnoliopsida > Liliales > Melanthiaceae > Chamaelirium > Chamaelirium japonicum. The sequence goes on from OX393552.1 coordinate 30,734,919, forward strand.
GGAGAAAATTTCAATGCATTTTGATAATATTTTTGTATCCATGATTTTGTTTCGGTATCTCGGAAAAATCATAAGATTTAGCAAAATATCTCGATTTTTCATTCCTCGGATCTTGCCCGGGGTTCCACACTAATAACCAAAATTAACCCCAAAGATTGACGAGGAAAAGTGGCCAAACCAGCAAAGCATCTTGCAATGGCAATGCCGGCAAGGCCACCAACGTAGAAGCACCCATGAAGCTCCCACTTTCATTGGACTATTGGCTTCATCTAACATTACAAATTAGTACCCAATACATGGGAATTGCAAGGAGGGTTCACAACCATGCACCTAAAATATCAAATTAACGAATGTTTTGGCGAGGAGGTTATGGGTTCGAAGACTCCACTCGATTTATCAGGGAGTGGAGTGGGCATTGCCGAGTGGGTCAGGCCTTCACTCCCAGAAGGAATTGATCCTAGCCTGAAGTGGGTCATTGCTTGAAAGATTTCAGAACACCAGCCGATCTCAAAAAAATAATAATAATAATAACAACAACAATCTTCGAGCAATCGAAGATCGAAATATTTCATAAAATTTTACAAATATCTTTTTTTTTTGGGATACCGAAATTCATAGGGACCATGGGATGGCCTTGGGGTGGATCTCAGGCATAAATTTAAGGGATTTTTTGACCTTACCCCTCAATTAATTGGGTTAACTAAAAAGTGCCCCCATGTTATCCGTAAATCGACATGGCCTTTTGTAATAAAAGAGCTGTTTTGGGGGGGGTAAAGCTAGAAAATTAAGGTCAGAGGGGGTACTTTTTAATTACCCAAATGAAGTGAGAGGTAAGGGTCAAAAAAATCCTAAATTAAATTGGTTGATTAAGTACCCAATAGATTCAAGAGTGCAAAATTTTAATTGGATGATGAAATTCTCCATTCAAAAGAAACAAAGCCTACCCTTCATACAAGAATGAAAGTAGGGAGAGATGAAAGCCCAGCAGAGTGCAGAGAGCCCATCTTCAACTCACACCCCAGTGGACCCAAACCCTCCGTCGCCCCTGGCGGTCGAGTCCAGGTCTTCGACCTCGACGACATCCGGGACGATGATCCTCTCGAGCACCACCTGCGCGATCCGGACCCCGGGCTTCACCTCGAAATCCACGTCCGAGTGGTTGAACAGAATGACACCCACCGGCCCGCGGTAGTCCGCGTCAATCACGCCCGCCCCGACATCGATCGAATGCTTCCACGCCAGCCCCGACCGTGGAGCTGCAAATCGAGTAGGCGTGCGAGAAGATCGGTAAGAAATTTCGAGCACCCATTTCATCGAACACTTGAACCGCAGTCTGAGGGAGAAGGCCCGGATGAGAAATGGAGAGAAGAGAGCAGAGGGCACACACCGATGCGGGCGTAGGTGCCATCAGGAATGGCGATGCTGAGGTCGGTGGGAACAAGAGCTTTCCCTCGAGCAGGGACCTTGGTTTCTGCGGCGCTGGGGCAAAGTGGAGAACGGGTTATGACGCCATCGGCAAGTGATCTGAGAGGAGAAAAAAGATTGTGGGTATGGCGCACCTGGAGAGATCATAGCCGGCGGAGAGAGCCGAAGCTCGGGAAGGCAGGACGGCGTTTTGGGAGAGCCTCTTGACCCTGAAGAGAGGGGGGGTGTGGTGGTTGCCGCCGTTCTGGGAGAGCCTCGGAAGCTTGGGGGGTGGTTCTTGGACGCCGGGGGCGCCGTCCTCCGCCGCGTCCTTGGCCGCCATCTTGGGTTGTTGGTAGCGGAGAAGAAGAGGAAGGGGAACGGCGGTTAGGGTTCCGAGGTGGAGAAATGGGTTGCTTCGGTTTCGCTTTATACCCCAAA